>PVKA01021877.1:0-37920 GCA_004027165.1 Ctenomys sociabilis
CTTAAGCTCACTTGGTAGCTCAGGCTGGTCTCGAACTCACAACAATCCTCCTGCCTCAGCCTCCCGAGTGCTGGGATTACAGGCATGCGCCACCACGCCCGGCTCTTAAGCTCACTTTGTAGCTCAGGCTGGTCTCGAACTCACAACAATCCTCCTGCCTCAGCCTCCCTAGTGCTGGGATTACAGGCATGCGCCACCACACCCGGCCCTGTTTCTTATTGATAAAGATTTTTTATTCCTGCCACTGAGGAGAGAGCAGCCCAGACTTTTTAAAATCCTCCTTTAATTGCGGCTACTTGTTTGAAATGTGGGATAATTTGGTCTGTTAATCACATTCCCATATGTCCAGGAGGTTGAGAATTCTGGTTTTTTAGAGAATCTGTAGAAATTGGAAGTAGGTTGTTGTTGCAGTGCTGCAGGGTACAGCGTGACAAATGTGTGCTGAAAGAGTGGTGAAGATGGACTGGACTCTCCTAAGTAGTAAGGAGTGGTCCCCTGCTTTGTGCCTGAAGAGGCTCAGATAGTTTGGACAGAATATAGGTAAGAATTTTAAAAATGTGAGATGACTGTAAAAGATGATCATTAGGGAAAATTTTGAGTATTGGGATTTACTTGCCCCAAAGACAGGTAGCTTAGTGGGCAGTTGTTGTCTGTTAAAGCAACTGTCTGGACTGTGATGGCCAGTTTCAAGTCTTTATTGAAGTCTCCTGAAGGAAGGGACTTAAGCTGGGACAAAGGATATGCATAGTTTCTTTGGGGAAGTTTACAGATGCTTTTTTGGATTTACTGTGAAGTTAAAATAATGTATCTTTGGAGCTACCATTACTTTCTAGAACAAAAAATAGTTCTCTAAGAGTTTGAGAACTATGAGCAAACTTTTCTATAGAAACACTTTAAAGTTTATTTTGCTGGGCCAGAATACAGATGCCATTTAAATGGATGTCATCCTTAATTCCTTTTCTGGTGAAAAAAAAAAAATTATTATTATTATTAATTTTTTTTGTATTTTAGGAAGAGTCTACAGGGTGTTCAGGTTCTCATTACTAGATCGGACTCAGTGATCCACCTGTTTATAGTGAAAACTGAGGAGAATTGATTAATACATTATAATGGCAATAATTAAAACAACAGAAACTAGGAGTAGTGGCATATGCCTGTAATCCCAGCACTTGGAAGGCTGAGGCAGGAGGCTTGCTGTGAGATCAAGGTCAGGCCTGGGCAACTTAAGTAGGTTAGCAAAGACCTTGTCTCAAAATTAATTTTAAAAAAAGTTTTTTAAGGGCTAGTGATATAGATTTTGAGTTTTAAGATTAGGAAGCTCAACTGGTAACTTGTATGTACTATATTCTGAAATCTAAAAAAATCTCAGATACCAAATCTGAAATACTTCTAATTCTAAGCGTTTTACAGAAGGGATTCTTGATGGATGTGGGGTGGAGCAGGTGGTCAGCCAGATCTTTATGCAGCAACAAACCCGTTAAGCACAGTGGATTTAGTGATCAGGAAGGCAGAACCTACCTATCATCGCTATAGAGCTTGTGTCTTATTGGGGGTGGTAGTGGTCACTTAACTAAATGAGAGGTAATTGTATTTGTGCACATCCATGACTCTGGTGGAATTTGCCCTGTGATTTGCTCCTGCTAGTGGAGTGTTGGGAAGGTCTGGTTTTGTCCTTTCAGGACTGGTTTGTTCAGAATGTCTGGGTCTGTTTTTGGAAAAATCTAGGGCAGAGCACCATCTTGCCAGGCTGGCCAGTTCTGCTCAATACTGGTGGTAATACCTCTAGTCCTGGCAAGTGATTGCAGAAGCCTGTACGTAAGCTGTTGGTTCCTGGAATATCCTGATGGTTCTGTTTTTTGTTTTTTGTTTTCTGAGATGGGCTCTCACTGTATTGCCCACGCTGGTCTTGGACTCCTGGGCCACCAAATCCGCATTAAAATTTTTATTTTTGTAGTGCTAGGGGTCAAACATAGGGCCTCCCACACATTAGCCAAACATTTAACTATTAGAGTGGGTTGACATGTTCGTTTCAAGAATGTGTGGATCAGATACAATGGCCCACTTGTAATCCCCACTACGAAGGAGGCTGAGGTAAGAAAATCACAAATTCAAGTCCAGCCTATGCAATTTAATAAGGTTCTGTCTCAAAATAAGAAAGTAAGTAAAAGTTCTGGGTAATGTAGCTCTGTAGTAAACACCCAAGTACTCAAAACGTCATCAGTAGTGAGGTTTGGTTCAAGCTCATTAGTACTTGGGTGCCTGATCCTCATTCCCATTTGAGTTCTGTTCAGTTAGCTACCCAGAGGAGATGGCTCCTGCCCCAGTCGGGTTTCCTTCTGGCCTATTCTAGGCAGTGTGTCTCTAAATGGAAGGATCTGAGGGTCTTAGTTTGGAGCTCTTCTGCCCCCATCCTGAAATAATCCCCCACAGAGTCCACAGAGGTGAGTCTAGGGAAGTTGGCTTTTGTGTACTGCCTTGAGATTTAAGCCTTTGTGGGTTGCCGCTTCCTGTATCCCAAAATTATGAAATGCGTTTCTTAGAGCATCACTCTCCTCGCTTGGCTTTTGTTTCCATAGTATACCTGGCGTGACGTAGGCCTTCCCTAAGCTTCTGAATGAGGGCCTGGCCCAGAGTGGCTTCTGGAAAGCTTTTAGCCAAGTCTGAGTCCTCTACCATAGCAATATTGGTATCTTTACCTATGTTCTGCCTATCCACGATCCAGTTTCTCAATTTTCTGATTTTTTCAACCTTTAACCTATTACATGGAGGGAAAAAGAATAAAAGGCTGGACTTCCCCTGAGCCTCTGCTATATACTAGGCCCTCTACGAGGTACTTTACACCCATTCCTCAGCTTCATCCTTACTGCGATATGCTCTGTGAGCGAGGAAACGGGCTCAGAGTTCAAGCCTGAAGTGGCTTCCAGCCCCACGTGGTATCACGTCTGCTGTCGGGGAGGGGAGTTGGCTCAACGTGCAAAGGTCACAGGAGGTGCCTTGCACCTGGGAATGAACCGCAGGTACTCTGCTGAAATGGGCAGCTAGCCTTTGCGGGTGGATGTAGGTCTGCATTGTGCTCTCAACATGTACCAAAAGAACTAGGGAAAGACAGGCTACCTAAAGTAGTCCACCTTTAAAGAAAGGCCTTCAAGACTGGTTTTAGTGTTATTTAGGAATGTGATTCCTTTGTGGATGTACTCTACCATGAAACTGTATATCCTCAGCCCTCTCCCCTTTAGTCCCAGAAATCAAACTCAAGACCTTGTGCTTCCTGGGCAGGTGCTGTTCTACCAAGTTCTCAGTCCCTTTTAATTTTTATTTTGAGGCAAGATCTAAGCTGCCTACCCTGGCCTTGAACTTGGCAATCCTCCTGCCTCAGCTTATGGAGTAGTCTGAATTATAGACATGGGCTACTGTGCCTGGTATATGATTACCTCTTACTTGTTGGTTTAGAATTTTTCTTTTTCTTTTTTCTTTATCTTTCCAGGCAGGCACTTGTGCTGCTGAGTTACACCTCTAGCTCATCCTTTCATTCTTTTTTTTTTTTTGGTGGTATTGGGGGTTGACCTGGCAGCATTTTACTACTGATCTTTATCCTCAGCTCCCCCATTTTTGAGACTGTAGTTTTGATTGGCCATTAACTCACTTGTGGAGCCCAGGCTGGCTTAAACTTGAAGTGATCCTCCTGCCTCGGCCTCCCAAGCATTAGGATTACAGACATGTGCTACTATGTCCACCTATATATACCCAGCCCTTCTGCCTCACCCTCCTGTGTGCTATGATTATAGGCATGAGCTACCACATCCAGCTAGGCTCAAACTTTTGGTCTTCCTGCCTCAGCTTCCCAAGTAGCTAAGATTACAGCTCTGTGTTTCTTCACTTGGCAGATTACAGTTTCTTAAAGCAGAATATTGTAAGGCTGAATGGTACTCTCTGCACACTGCCCTTGCTTGGTGGCTGTGTTATTTAGCAACTTGGAGTTAGAAGGGCCTTCCTGTTTGTCCGCCACCCTACCTCAAGCCTAGGCAGCTCCTGATCCTGTGGGTAGACACCACCACCTCTGTTGAACCTGAATTCTAACATATCGGAAGGAGTATATCATGTAAGTTAGAACTCCCCCTCCTCTTCCCCACTGGATTGGTGTGCCTTCAGGATTATGGAGGATGATATCCAGCTTTTGCTCTGGAGCTAGAAGGAAGCAATGGTTATGGGGCCCTGGGCCTGTGTCCTGTGTATCTGGGCTCTCACACTGGGAATGGCCAGAGTGGTCAAAGGTAAGGCCTGGCCGCAGGGCTGAACTGGATGACAAACCAGAACCTACCTGCATGGGATAGATGTGAACCTTCCCTGAATGACTAGTCCTGCCTCTAGGCTCCCAGAGCTGCAGTGTGACATGTGAGGAGCAGGTGGTATGATGAGCCCGAGATAGTTGGAATTGATGCCTCCAGGGAGTGGGCCTGGCTCCTCAGATGGCAGCAAGGCCCGGATGCTCAGCCGTGTCCGCATTGCCCGGGCCGTTCCTGTCCGGTTGTGTACTGCACTTCTACCCGGGGTTGTTCAGCACCTCACTTGGTTGCAGAGAATTGAGGGCCTGCAGCAATTAAAACTGAATGGCACCATATGGGCAGGGTTGGTGGCCAATACAGCTGCTTTCTTCACTGGCAGACCCTGAGGTTGGAGCCCTGTGCTGCCAGAACTGAGACTTGCGTTGTTTGTGGGAGCCGACCCTGAAATTTCAGTCAGATGTCAGAACAGCAAAGTGCACGCTGTTGGACCTCTTCCTGGGTTTAGTGGTGACCTTGGTTTCTGAGGAACTCACCTTCTGAGGCATGGAAGTGTCGTCTAGGGATGTACTATCTGACCTGCCCTCTCACAGTGTTGTAAACTAACCCCCTGATCCCCTCAGTTCACTCCAAATGGCTTTGGGTGTTTGGGGTACAACAGGAGAGCAGAGTTCAGATGCAGAGTTTTTGGGGTTCTCACATCCTAAATTGCCCTGAGCTTTTGCTCACTGCTAGGCACAGTGACTTGACATCCATACCACCATCCTTCAGTGAGGTTCTGCTATATCCATTTTAGAGAAGGAAGCCAAAGTTCAAAGAAGTACAGTAAGTTGCTCATCATGGGCAGAGCTAGTTAGTAGTTACATTCATTCATTTTTGTTGTGCTGGAGATTGAAGCCAGGATGTTGCATATGAGAGGCAAGTGCTTTATGTACGCCTAGCCCAGAGTTAACATTTAAATCCAGGTCACCTGCCTTAGAGCTCTGTTTTTTTCTTTTTCTTACTTTCAAGAGATTCAAGAGTTGCCAGGGCCTTTACCTGGCTTTACCATAAGAACTACAGCAACTTCCCATGCTTTTCCACGTAATAAGATCAAGTAAATAAAAGAAGTAGCTTTCCTTTGTGCTCTTGGTGCTTTTCTCTGACAGAAGATTCGGAAAACTTAGTGTTTCTGACAAACTTAACTTCTTGGGAAGAAAATATGGAGAAAGAAAATTTGAAGTCAGGCAGTACTTACTAGCTCAGCCCTGTCATATGGTTTGAACTATAATTGGAGGGAGGTCGCTGGGCAGTACCCTTTCTGTCTCTCAGGTGCCATGTGGTCTGTCCTTACTCAAGACCCTGAAACACTCCCATCCCGTGCCTGCAGTGTGTTGTGAGAGGCAATTGAGACTGGGTGTGGTGGTGCGAGCCTGTAATCCCAGCACTTGGGAGGCTGAAAACAGAATCACTGTGAGTCCAAATTGTGAAACCCTGTAGACCCTGTAAACCCTGTCCTAAATATAGGAAAAAAGAAAAGAAAGCAGAATTCCCAGTATAGTAGATGACAGTTTGAAGAAGGAAGTGGGCCAGAACCTGGGTCCTGCAACCCAGAAAATGGGAGATGAGTGCTGCCTAGAGCTGAGTGAGTAAAAGGGAGAGCAGGGGCCAAGGCCAAAGGCTTCTGTGCCCTGAGGCCTCCTCTTGGATGGGGGTTGGGAGTAGTTTGTGCTGTGCCCTGCCCTTCAGGCCCCATCCTGGTTTTCCCCTCAGCAGTGCCACTGCTTGCATCTATTCTCTTGCCTTCAGCTTAACAACTTGAGGGCAAGAGACAGGACATGTGTGGGATTGCCTCTTCCGTCCCTGAGCAGGCCCGGGTGGCAGTAAGGCCCACACTCCACCATGACACTTGAACTGGACTTGATCCTTCTCTTGATGTTGAAACCATGATCCACCTAGGGTAGGGCTGGTCTCAGCTGAGTTTGGAGTACCCTGGGGATCTGGGGTTCAGCCTGAAGGCTGCTGTGTTTCATTGTAGCTTTTCAGAGCTGGGGACACTCACTGGTTTTCTTCAGTGATACCTTGCTCAACACTATCTAGATGTGAGGTAATGAACCTAGGGAGTCCCTCTTGGGAGCTTTCTCTCAAAGAAGCCTGGGTTATTGGGCCTTGGGAGGACAGGGCCTCCCAGACAGGAGAGCAGTTCTGAGGAGACCCAGCTTGCCTGGTCCCCTGGCATTGGTAGAAAGTTTCTGGTTATGTTGCCATGAGTGAGAAGGCCAGCAGGATTGGCCTGCTGCCTTCCTGGGATCATCTTCCCCCAGCCATCCCGGCTGGGCCCATCCCCTGTAGGTTGGAGGGCCTCTGGCAGGCCCAGAGCCCCTCCACCCACCCCACCCCAGGGAAAAGCTGAAGCTGAGGTTCTCACAGGCTCACGGGGACTTCAAAGCATGACTCACACACACTCTCCTCTTCTTGTCTAGGAGTGCAGCAGAAAGAAGCAGGCAGCAGAGACCCCAGCCTCTGCTTAGGATAGTGATGTTGTAGCCACCTTAGGCAACACATGAAAGTTGAGGGTTGTTTTGCAATGTGCTTTGATGGCCGTAGGTAGTTTTAGCAGGTGACAAGGCAGATTTGAGGGAAGCTAGACATACTCTTGATTTGGAAATGAAACCTACACTGATTTGAAGGGATTGCCCAGATAGCCGCCCCCCTGGCCCTAGTGGGTGTCCCTAAGGGACTGGAGTGGTGAATGGGAGGTTAAAGAGCAGCATTCTCTATAGGGAACACATTCTTGGCTTCCAGGCTCAGGCTCCTGAGAGTGAGCCCTGCCTTCCCTTCCCATCTCCCTGCTTAGGGCATTTTGTGTACTGAGAGAAAAAGATTGAGTGGGGCCAGCAGGACCTTCCTCCTTTGCAACCCACATACCAGCCAGTCCGACCCATCCCTGCTGAGTCTTCTGAGGGCCCAGTAGCTTTTTCCCATTCAGCTCCTCCTTGCTCTGTACTTGGGTCAGTGTCCTCAAAGGCTACAGGCCCAAGTGACCTCAGCCTTGGTCCACAGCCATTCACAGGCCCAGCCCTACTGCTAACGTGGGGCCTTTTGAGGGGCTTTAGCCCCTGCTCAGCGACATGGTCTGTTTACTCAGCCTCCATCTGCAGGTCCCTGGATTTTCCTAGGAAATATGGATGTGTTTTGCTGCTGCTTGAGGTATGTTCCTCTACCTCAGGGTACCTTGGTTTGGAGACAAGGGCTTGTGGCTTACAAGAGGATAGGATGTTTTTAAGAGTGAAAAAAGCATTGTTTTTAAGCATGCTGAATAGCTAAGACAGTGGTCACCCTGATTCAAAGAAGGAAAGAGTCTTAGGGAGATTAGTTAGATGCCTAGGATTTTTTTTGGAGTGCTCTGTGCTCCAGGAATGAATGGATTTGCCTCCTGGGACTATCTTGCCTCTTGTCTGGTCTCTGGACAGTAGCAGGCCCCTGCATGTGGCCAGAGCAAAACCTGGCATGCCTTCTGCCCTTGTATTTGAGTCCTTTCTTGGGGCGCAGGTTGCCCACACTGCCTTCAGCTACGTTTTCTGAGCAGCATCTCTCAGTACTGCACATCTGTGCAGAGAAGGTGCTCAGTGAGTAACCCCTCTGCCTGGCCCAGGACCACAGGCACTAGGTGGGAGGGGCTCAGCAATCCTCCTTGAGGCTTGGGATATCCAGGGTTAAATCCTCGCCCACTAGGGACTCCTCCCATCTCTGAGCAGAGTAAGTATGACTGTCAGGAGCAGCGGAGACTAAGCTGGGTGGGAGGGGTCACCTGGCCTCTGGTGAGTGGAGCACTGTCCGGCTCCTCGCTTTGCTGCACTTGTGCTTTGGGATGGGGAGTGGGTGGGCAGTGAACAACAGTCCTGGAATCTCTGACTAGCGATCTCCTGTCTTAGGCAAGACACAGCCTTCCCCATCCTCTTTCTGCAGTGTGTTTAGGGCAGTGACGGTGAACCTTTTAGTGATACAGCCCTGCTGTATTGTAGTACACGTGCCATAGGTTCGCCACCACTGTTCTAGTGGGGAAACAGGAAAGTGCTTTGCCTTGAGCTCTTCCTGTCCCCTGGTTCTGGAGTCTGTACTGCTCTGCAGAGTCCCCAGGGCCATTGTTCAGAGGGATCCAGAGCTGAAAGGTTAATAAAGGAATCAGTACTACATAGCTGCTGACGGCTTGATTTCCCTGGACCTTTGCACTCGGGAAGGGGGTCCTGGGAAAATCCAGACTAGAAATAATAGGAAAGGCCAGAGTTTCTGCAGGTGAGGCTGGGTATGTTGCAGTGGGGGAGAAAGCAGGCAGGGCAGGCCAGAACAGCCTCTTCTCAATGCTTATGTCCTACAGATTGGAGGGACTCCATGACACACACTCGGAGGAAGTCCCTTCCCATTCTGAGTTCTGGCCCCACTGGCCGCCGGGAGCCGCTACAAATGGAAGACAGTAATATGGAGCATGGGGCTGAGAGTGTGGAGCCAGGCATGCCTGAGAGCCCTGGGCACCTCTCCGGGCGCCGCAAGAACTACCCACTGCGTAAGCGCCCACTGGTTCCTGGGAAACCCAAGGCCTGCAAAGTCCTGCTGACTCGCCTGGAAAATGTGGCTGGTCCTCGGAGTGCAGATGAGGCTGACGAGCTGCCCCCTGACCTGCCCAAGGCCCCCAGCCCTGCCCCATCTAGTGAGGACACTGGCCTTGCACAACCCCGCAAGCGGCGCCTGGCCTCCCTCAATGCAGAGGCCCTGAATAACCTGCTGCTGGAGCGGGAGGACACCAGCAGTGTGGCCGGAACCCGCCGCAGTCGAGGGGGAGACCCACACCGCAGCCGGGACCGGGACCGGGACCGGGCTACTGGCAGCTGGTCTTCCTCCAAGAAGCGGCCTCGCCTGGGAGACCTTGGAGAAGGGAGCCGGGACCTATCCCCAGAGCCAGCACCAGATGAAAGTGCCCGCCGGGATGGAGACCCCGCTCCCAAGAGACTGGCTAGCCTGAATGCAGCTGCTTTCCTAAAGCTGAGCCAGGAAAGAGAGCTGCCCCTTCGGCCTCCTCGTGCCCACGCAGAAGCAGATGGGCGCTCTGCTGAGCCCCCAGCACCCAAGGTCCTACGGCCAAAGTGGGCCAAGGTCAATGGCAAGAACTATCCCAAAACCCGGCAGGGGGCTGGCTCTGGGGAGGCCACAGGGTGGCAGGGGCACCCTAATGAGCCAAGGCCATCAGCCACCCCTCGAGGGCCACCCATCCAGCCATCTTACCAGCCCCTGAGCAAGGCTCTGGAGAGTCCCTTGGGGCTACGACCCCACCTACCTCTCTTGATGGGTGGGCAGGCAGCCCTGAAGCCAGAGCCTGGGCGCCCAGGTGAGGAGTCCCCTGCCCCAAAGCAGGAACTACATCAGCCCTCTTTCCCTGCACCACAGCTATCCCCGTTGCCAATGCCTGGCAACCCCGCTGACTACAGTGGTCTGTGTGGAGGGCCTGAGCTCACTGCACTTGGCAGTTTCTACCTGTACTGTGGCCAGGATGGGCTACAGTGTGGGGGCTATTCCCCCTGTCCCATGCTCCCTGAGGGCAAACTATCTCCGGTGGCTGTCCCGAAGGAGGGGCTTCTCTTGGCGCCAAGCTCCGTGCCCTCAGCCAGCCCTTTCCAGCGCCCTTCCTGGAGCTCCTCTCCCTACTGTTCCAGTGAGGACGCTGGAGTGAACGGCTATAGCATCTGTGGAGTGCTGCCTCTATCTCTCACTCACGTTGGCACTACCTGTGGTGGCTGTTCCTACAAAATGCCTTTTGCAGCAGGTAAGTTCTCCAGGGTGGGATGTGCTGGGAAGTCTCTGGGACATGGTACTCTGGTGGCTAAGTTGTGAGAGGTTCCTTTAAATGTAGCTACTGCCTGGAAGATAGGGGATTTGAGAAGAGATGACTAGCCCATTCTGTACCCCGTCCCCAGCAAAGGGTCCCTATGCTTAGCTTTTGTGGCTTGCTTTGCTCAGGCTGCTGGTGGAGATTGAGAGTCCTGGCAGCTAGGTAGCATTGCAGTGGTGGAGGGTATAGGAGGGCTGTCTTTCCTTCTCATTGGGATTTCCATTCTTATACTCTCAAATATCTGCCCCACCCCACAAGGAAAGATAGAATTCCTTACTTTCCAGGGGCCCAGACTGTCTGCGTGCTGGCTGAGTTCAGCATTCACACAAAGGTTGGTGCATTCCAGGCTCAGGAGGTCTCGCCAGCTGTGGTAGAGCAGCTTTGCCCTGGCCATACAGGCCTTGAAAGAGAGGGAATGCCCATAGCATCACCGTGCTAGCCGTGGACAGGTGAGCATGCGCCAAGAATAGACAGGCAGAGTTCCCTGGCATGGCTGGTGTAGTGTTTGGGCCCACATCCATGGTGTCTGCCTTCATAGCAAGACCCAAATGCTGTGGCCCAGCTGATGAAATGCCCCTGGACTAGTAGGGATCTCCTCACCTGCCTCTCTAGGTTGTCTCCCAGGTTGTGGGTAGAAGTGAGGGGACAGGAGCTGTCCTGGCTAGCAAGACTGCTGTGCTGGCTAGGAGGTGAGAAATGGGTCTTTCTCAGCCTTCCCTTCCCCCAGTCCTTTCTTGCAGGGGTCTATAAAACAACTTTATAGACCACTTGGCTCTGGCCAGACTGGTTGTATCAGGTTTTGGCATGAGTTGGAGCACTAAGACCTGAGAACAGGCTGCTTCTCGGGCTTTTCCTTTTCTTCTGTGCCACTCCCCAAGTCTAGACCCTTCTCACACACCCTTATAACAAGGCCACCAATAAATACCATTGCCAGCCACTATTCTAAGTGCTTTGTATGTGGGAGGGCGGTTGGTACCTTCATTAGGCTTCAGACTGCCTGCAGTGAAATGTCCACCCCCACTTCTTTCCATATGACCATTGATAGGACAAGACATTTATGTGGACGTTAACTGGAGAGTGAAGGCAGTTGCCTATGTCATGAGATTGTTTTAAGGGTGAAATGAGTTAATATATTCATAAGAAACATAAACAGGAAATGCTGTATGACACTTGTATTAGCTTTGCAGTGAAGGCAAACTGACTCACCTGAAGTCACATGACCAGTGAGAGGCAGGGGTGGGACTTGTACCCTGGTCTGTCTGTCTGTAAGACCCTTGCCCCTCAGCACTGTGAAAGCCCCAGAGAAGCTTAAGTTAGGATTGAAGCTATTAGCACTACCTCTCCTTTCACAGGGGGGGATGAAAATTGCTCTTGGCTGGTCCCCACAGTATAGAAACACCTCTCTACCACTTTGGGGATCAAGAACATCTGACAATCCCAGCAGAGGCCATTGCCGTGCCTGTTCGTGTACACTTAAAGCCAAGAGAAGCACGGGTTTTAGAAGAAGGTGGATGAGTGAGTGGGGTTATAGCTTGTCTTTGCCTCCCCTCAACATTGTCCCCCTTTTTAGAGGGCTGCAGGTCCCTGGGCCAGCTGGAATTTCCGCTCCCAGAAGCTGGCCACCCAGCTTCGCCCGCCCACCCCCTCCTGGGATGTCCTGTGCCCAGTGTGCCACCAGCAGCGGAGCCTGTCCCCCATCTTCAGACGCCCACTTCGGAGCCCCAGACCGTGGCTCGAGCATGCCCTCAGAGCGCCAAGCCCCCCAGTGGCTCCAAGTCAGGCCTGCGCACCGGCTCTGGCTGCAGGCACAATGCCAGGAGCAAAGCTGCCCGCAGGCCCAGCCACCCCAAGCCGCCTCGCGCCCAGCGGCCACGCCCTCGCCGCCGCCGGCGCCGGCGCACCAATGGCTGGGTGCCCGTTGGGGCCGCCTGTGAGAAGGCCGTCTACGTCTTGGTGAGTGCCCGCTCTCAGCTGATGGGGTGGGACAGTGAGGTGGCTCTGGCTATGCCCAGAGCGTAGTCCACAGAACCAGTAGCGCTGGCCCAGCCCTTTACCACTTGCACCACACGCCGCGCAGGGTTGGGGACTCCAGCAGAGCCCTCTGGTAGCTTCTGTCTACCACTGACTCTTAGTGGAGGTGTAGCCTTGATGTTTCTTTGCCTATTATCTTTGCTCATTCTGTCCTTTGCATCCTAAACTGTGGTTCAGTTTCAGTTTATAAATTGGAAGACTTTGTAGAGATTTTCTAGGCAAGTATGTTTAGGGGAAGCTGAGATGGGCAGAGAAAGTGGTGTGAGAATATTATCTAGGATAATGAATATCAACTAAAAGATACTGTATACTGGCTAAATTTGATGCCACTGCTAAGCATTTGGCACATGGTAGCCCTTTAATCTTCATATCCCATGGTCCCGTAATCATCCCTATTTTACAGATGAGCCTTAAGCTTAGAAGTAGATTCAAGACCTTATCCCAGGCTATGCCATTTAAAACTGTGGCTTAGGGTTTAAACCCAGATATCCCTCCCATGAGGAGGGAGTGAGAGCATATCTCTGCTGGGGTTCTGTAGAGCCAGCTATCAGGGCTTGAGCCTAAGAGTAGCTCAGAAGCTTTGGTCTGCTCTTCCTCCCCTGTACCCCACCCTACCACTGAAAACCAACCTTGGAAAGGCCCAGTGTACCAGCATGTTCAGTCCTCAGACCATCTTGTGGAAATTGTAGCAAGAATGCCATCCTTCCCTATCTTCATCTGTCCTCCCTCTGTATGGGGCTTCAAAAGCCTCTTGTTGTCACTGGTTTGTTGCCTAGGATGAGCCAGAACCAGCCATCCGAAAGAGCTACCAGGCGGTAGAGCGTCACGGAGAGACAATCCGAGTCCGGGACACAGTTCTCCTCAAGTCAGGCCCGAGGAAGACTTCCACACCTTACGTGGCCAAGATCTCTGCCCTCTGGGAGAACCCTGAATCAGGTACACCTCCCTCATACTGGGGACCCACGGGACAGCTGCCTTCACTTAGATCGTAGGCCCCTGGTCAGCCCTCCTGGGAACTTGGGCTGGCACAGAGTCTGCTTGGGTTGGATCAGCACATGAACAACTTTTCCAGCCACCTGAACACCTGTCCCCCACACCTCACCTGTCAGTGCCTCCTCCCTGGCCTTCTCCATGCCTAACAGCATCAGGCCACCAGGTGCTTCTCCTAGGGCAGGGGAATGGTACCTGGAGCCTGCAGGGTATGGAGTTTGGCCAGGCCTGCGGGGCAGGTGGGCAGCTGGCTGCTTGAGTAGTTGAGAGTGCCACCTCCAGCGCGACCCTTCTGCCTTCTTCTCAGGAGAGCTGATGATGAGCCTCCTGTGGTACTACCGACCTGAGCACTTACAGGGAGGCCGAAGCCCCAGCATGCATGAGGTGAGCTGCCTGACGGGCAGGGAGTGTGGCCTAGCAGAGCACAGGGTCAGAGGCTGACATGCAATGGGGAGGAGGGCAGCCTGTTTGTGGCTAAGTCCCTGGGCTGCTGCTGCCTAATACACCAGAGAACCTAGGGAACCACTGGGGTTTGTTTAGCCTTTTCCATTACTGCCCAAATCATGTTTCAAAGGAATTAATAACTTTTTCTTCAAAAGTAGGCAGAAAGGGAGCTCTTAAAGCCAGGGCTTTCCAAATGTGAATAAGGGATGTGTTGTAACAGAACAGGTGAGGCAGGTTGCACATCCAGCCCTGGTATTCCTGCCACATGAAAAAGCCAAGAGATGAAAATGAAACTCCTCCTGCCACCTACTGGGTTATTTATCCTTACCTTTTACTTCCTTTTCCCTTGTAGGGACTTCCCATTAACAGAGAAGATGGGGACCAGTTCCCCCCTCCCCCCAAAACAGAGAAGATGGGCAGGGTTGGCAGTCGGGCTTCTGAAGGTCTGGGAGCTAGAGAGCTCCTGCACTATTTTTTGAGTAGGATGGGACCTGGGAGACACCCAGCTAGAGTGCCTGAAGGCAGAAAGTGAGGCACACCTATGGGCTGGTTGCTTTTCCAGAGGAGCTCTGTGTCGTGCTGGAGTCAGCCTAGCTCAGCAAGGTAATGCCTGTGTCCCCTGGAATCAGGTGCCTTTCAGTCCTGATAACCAGCCTCTTCCTGTCTCACTTTGAGCCTTTGCAGAATGAAGTTTTTGCATCTCGACATCAGGACCAGAACAGTGTGGCCTGCATTGAGGAGAAATGCTACGTGCTGACCTTTGCCGAGTACTGCAGGTGGGTGGAGCCCTGCAGCCTCCAGCTGTCCTCTTCCCTGGGACTTTTGAGGGGTGGGGGAGGAGACACATGGGATCCCCAAGGAGATGGCATTTGCATGAGCCAAATCTCCCTGAACTTCTTGCAACCTGCCTGCATCATCTGATTGATTTAGAATGAAGATAAAAAAAACTGTTGCCCTACCCAAGATAATGTGGTTGAAGCAGAGTTGGGGACTGACTTAAGCAATCTAGGAAAGGGCCAGGAAGATAGCTCAGTGATATAAGTACCTGCCTGGCAAGCTCAAGGTCCTGAGTCCAGTCTCTGGTACCAGGAAAAAAACTAGCACAATTGGCAGGTGATTGGGAGGGAGACCCTGGCAGTGTGTCTCCCCCACATCAGAGAGGAGGATGGTGGTTGGCAGAGCAATCCCAGTCCCCAGAACAGAGGCAGAGTCCCACTTGGGAACAGGAAGGACTATCCCAGCTCTTGGGTCAGGGCAGGGAGGGAATTTTTCTCCTTGTAAAAGTGTCTGGTAAAGATAACAAATGGTCTGTTACTGCAGATTCTGTGCCATGGCCAAGCGCCGAGGTGAGGGACTTCCCAGCCGAAAGACAGCACTGGTGCCCCCGTCTGCAGACTACTCCACCCCGCCACACCGCACAGTGCCCGAGGACACGGACCCTGAGCTGGTGTTCCTCTGCCGCCATGTCTATGACTTCCGCCATGGCCGCATCCTCAAGAACCCCCAGTAGCCTCCTTGTGCCCACACTGGGCTGCCCATGAATAAGTGGCGTTCTGGGCAGGGGGCACTGCTTGAAGCACAGCACTTGGTTAAAGGGCCACAGGGTCTGGGTTGCTGTCCTGTGGTTCTCTTGGGAGGTGAGGGCAGGGGCTTCTATGGGATTTGGGCCCCTGGGAGGGAAGGGGAGGTCAAGGTAGAAGGAAAGCATCAGGGCCCTCAGCTTGGCCCAGGATACTTACCTGTGGTTCCCTGGGTGGAGACTCCTGATGAAGCAGTCTTCCCTGAGGCTGGGTCATACCTGAGGGACGCAGTCTAGGGAGACACCTGGACAAGGAGGGCGAGTTAAGTCCTTGTGGAACCAAGCCCAACAGGCCTTTCCATAGCCTCCCCTGAGCCCTCCATGGGAGGCAAGAGCCAGCTTTACCTCACCCACTGTGACCCGCTGCTTCCCTGTGTGTCAGCCTGGGACCAGGCTCTCCCAGATTCTAGCACAGTTCTGAGATTGTTTCTTTGAGGCAGAGAGTCAGGGGCTGGCTTCCAGAGCATTGACTTCCTCTTCTGGACTTGGGGCCTCTCCCTGGCTTTCCTCCTTTGCCCCTGCAGTAGCTACTGGTGCTGGGGTAAGTTGGCCTGGCCCGTGACAGTCGTAGGTGGCCACTGGTGGGAGTCAGCTTTCTGCCTGCCTCCTGTTAGGGGTGCCGGCTGGTATGGTTTCCCAGAAAGCTAGCTGGTCATTGTGGAGTTCGTCATGTCTAGAAGGGCAGATGGGTGCTGGAGAGGGTGGGGGGCAGGGGGGCAAGGAAAATTGCTACCTGATTGTTGAAGATTTCTCCTCTTGCCTTACACTTGGAGGTTCTGGGAAACCTCTTGCAGAACTTCACACATGACTTCAAGCCACACCCGCCCAAAATCAAACCAAAGGAGCATTGTGGCTCCCTTTGCCCGCTACTCCTTCCCCTAGTCTTTTGTAGATTGCACTAATTTACATCCCAGCCAGAATCAACACTGTAGCAGTCCACAGACCTGCTGAGCTGCAGCCCCTCACTCCAGGAGCTGCAGGCCTGCATTTTCAGTGTGTTCCACACCCAGCCAAAGGCCCTGCTCTTGCCTCAAGCTGCTCCCCAGAGTAGACTGATGAGGTGGCTCAGCCCCCTACTGTCCTTTCCTGGACTAGACTGGCCCAGACCCTGGGCTCTGTGGGGGCTGGAAGCCTAGTTATTTCCTATTTGTACCAAAGAGGAGCATGGAGGGGAGAGGGAACAGGTACAGTGTGAAGTGTGACTTGGACCTGGTGCTGAGAACCTGCTAACTGAACACTTCCACAGGGGTGGGAGCCAAGGAAGGTGGTGCTGGTCTTGCTCCAGTGAGAGGCAGATAGGCCCAGCAAGTTGCAGAGGCAGCACTGGGTGAGGGTAGTCCACAGGGGCCATGGAAGTGGAGTAAATCCTGAGCGCACCCCTGGAGCCTGTCCTGATCTTAGCCTGCTCCTGATTGGTCACTCGCTGGGTTGGCCTGGAGGCCTTAGAGTTGCATTTCCCACACCTGAAGGGAAGGGACCTGGTCTCCTTGTATTAAATAAGCTGTTTTGAGGAAGGCATAAGCCTGGGAGGGCAGGGCAGTAAGAGAAGTTGGCTGACTTGAAGTGGGGACCCTGGAGAGCCAGCCTTGGAGCTCCCTCATTCTCAGGGTGTTGCCAAGGAATTTAGCCTCCCCTGCAGGAGAGGAGATCAAGGCCTGGCCTCCCAGAGGCAGGGTCTGCTGCCCAGGACTTAAATGCTTTTGAAATCTTTTAGATGTGGAAATATTTTTTCGAACCTGAAAATGCAGCTGGTAGAATTTCAATGGAAGCATAATCCATGTAAAATATATTTTAGTTGATATTTTGTAAAATGCACTTTTTGTGTGTGTCGATCCTGGTTTCCCAGATCTGTATTTCAGTGTTTACAAGGGAGGGGGACCTTTCCTCACCTCCCTTTTGACAGAGATTAGAAGTACTTCTTTAAGAAAATAATAAATTTGAAAATTGTATTGATTTAGAAAAGAATCGTTTCCTGTGTCTCTTGTCATTTTTGATATGCAAATGTGCAGGGATTCACTGTCTTTGGAGGGGTCCTCTTATTGCTATGGCACAGGTACTCCTGGAGGCCACTAAACAATGTAGGTAGAAAAACGGGAAAATGAGTAGAAAAAGGTGAAGGGAATGGGAACTTGAGGTTGACTTCTTGACATCATGGTGGCCACAGCCACCTTGGCCTGGCTCTGTAGAATCTGGGTTTCCAGCCCTCACCTGGCCAATGCCCTGGTGGCTGGTCCTAAGGAACATGATAGAGCTAGATGGTCATACTGTGGTCCCAGCCGGCAAAAGCTGTCCCAGGGCCTTTATCTTGCAGCTGGATCCCCTTAATTGCTAAGGAGCTAGAGCGTATTATAGGTTCAAGGTTAGTGGCTGACTGTCCCTTGGTTCAGCCCAGCCCCGAGGCATCAAGGGGGGAGCTTCTAAAGTGGGAGGGGCAGTCTGGGAGGCAAAGCATGGCTCAGCCCTGGAGCTCTTGGAGATTTTAGCAACAACAAGCTCTGGTCTTCCTTTTAAGAGTACTTTGAGTTGGACAGTAGCCTATCCTCCCTTTACAGGAAACTGACATAGATAAGCACCTTGCTCAGACTCCCCTGGAGTAAGACTGTCTCACTGTTAATGCATGAAACTGCTCTCCACCACAGAAGTGCACACATGTGGTCTTCATTGTCAAAACTTTCTAAAAACATTTACTTTTTCCTCCCAGTGTAAAAGGTCTTTTTTCCTCTTCATATTGTTAGGAGAAAAAAAAAATTACTGCAATAAAAACTAGCCCTGCCACCAGAAATCAATCTAGAGTGCTATTGGAAACATGTAGGCTAAAGGTGGCCCCAGATGTGCCCAGCTTGCAGATGAGGATATAGAAAGCCTCTAATAAGTCAGAATGCCCCCAGAATCCCCATTTGTTTCCTGTACTTATCCTGTGTGCTCTCATTTTCCTGGGACTGGAAAGCTATCTGCCCTCTATAATTTCATATCCCCAAAACTCCCTCTGATCAGTGGTTGCACCATCTCTTTGCTCCTGTCATCTTCTATCACCCTGCCCTGAGGTCACCTGCTTCCTCCATCCATTCCTCCTGCTCCAATAAACTTTGAAGGATCATAACTAGGAATCAATGTTTTGAAATTAGACCAACTCGTGACGAGTCCCAGCATCCCTGACCCTCTTTGCTACTCTTGGTATACGATGGGGGCAGAGGAGATGGCTCAGTAGAATAAGTGTTTGCCTGGCAAGCACAAAGGCCCAAGTTCAATCCCCAGTTCCGCAAAATAAATAAAATAAGGTATACAATGTCCATGGTACTTGCCAGCCAGGGTGTCTGTGACAACTGGAAAAGAATACAAAATGCTTGTTAGGCACCTGCCTCAATCCTGTAGCTGTGGTTCTTCAGTGCCTACACACAGCTGGTCCAGTGTAGATGCTTAGGTTCAGAATGCCAATAGGGACAGCTGGCTTCTGACATCCAGGGCACTCTGGAGCATTGTGAATCTGCCTCCAGCCACAGCCAGCCTAGTTCTTTTGAGCACACACTTTGCACCAGGCAAGAAGTCTGCTTGCTGTTCTGTGTCCCCTACTCATTCTTCAGCAAGTGCCCTGGCCTGCCACACCAGTGATCCCTCAGCATCGTTAGCCTGTCTGGAGTGTCATAGCTACCCCACTGATGTGGACTTAGAGGTCCATTTCCAGCATTCAATCCATTTCCAGCATTACCTAGCAGATAAGCATCACAGTCCTCAGGGACTGCTAAACTTCCAAGGCCAGCATGGACACTGGCCAGTGCCTGGCTATCTCCATTTTTTTCCTTGCAGTGGCCAAGACCTGCAAGTAAAGGCAGCTAGGGACAAACAAACTGGGGAACTCTGCTTGCAGACAGAAAGACAGTCCTTAGTGTCAGTGTACCTTTCCCTAACCTTGTAGCTCTCCGGCCTCCAAGGCCCGCAGTCAGAAGAAGGGCTGGCTGAGCCAGGCAAGTTTGCCACAGGGTGGTGGATGCAAGGCCTTACGTGCTGCGGGAAGGGGGACCAAGGCTGTCTCCTTTCTGCCCTCAGAGTCAGCAAGCCCTTGTCCCTGAGCCCGGAGCCTGGGTTGGCCCTGGCTCCAGCTCCCTCTCTCAAGTGGGGGTCCCCTGTACCTCCCAGCTCGCAGGGAGCCCGCCCTCTCCCCGCCCCTCGGCATGGGCCCGCCCCCGCGGAGCAGAGCTGCCGGGCGGGACATCCGGCTTTGGTCCCTCGCCGCACCGGCTCACCGGGCCTGGGAGCCGGCCGCGCCCTCAGTCCGGAGCGGCCCGGGGAGCCTGCAGGCCCGGCCAGGTCCCCGCCTGGCCCCCGCCTTTCCCCGGCCGGCCTGCGCGAGCTCCCTTCCGAAGCACCATGCTCCCCCGCCCGCTGACCCCGCTGGCGGCACCAAATGGCGCCGAGCCCCGGGGCCGGGCGAGACGCGCCCCGCTGGGCCGGGCCAGGGCCGGGCCGGGGGGTCCGCCCCTGCTGCTGCCGTCAATGCTTATGTTCGCAGTAATCGTGGCCTCCAGCGGGCTGCTGCTCATGATCGAGCGGGGCATCCTGGCGGAGATGAAGACCCCTCCCCTGCACCCGCCCGGCCGCGAGGGCGCGGGCTGGCGCGCAGCAGCCCCCAGGCCCGGGGCCCGGCCCCCCGATGCCGGGGACTCGGACCTGCGAGTGCTGCAGGACGTCCGGAACCGGACTTTGCGGGCGGTGTGCCGGCAGCCGGGCATGCCTCGGGACCCCTGGGACCTGCCGGTGGGTCAGCGGCGCACCCTGCTGCGCCACATCCTTGTGAGCGACCGCTACCGCTTCCTTTACTGCTATGTCCCCAAGGTGGCCTGCTCCAACTGGAAGCGGGTGATGAAGGTGCTGGCGGGCGCCCTGGAGAGTGTGCACGTCCGCCTCAAGATGGACCACCGCGCCGACCTGGTGTTCCTGGCGGACCTGCGGCCTGAGGAGATTCGCTATCGCTTGCAGAACTACTTCAAGTTCCTGTTTGTGCGGGACCCCTTAGAGCGCCTCCTCTCCGCTTATCGCAACAAGTTTGGTGAGATCCGCGAGTATCAGCAGCGCTATGGGGCCGAGATTGTGAGGCGGTACCGGCCCGGAGCTGGACCTAGCCCAGCGGGAGATGATGTCACCTTCTCAGAATTTCTGAGATACCTGGTGGAGGAGGATCCAGAGCGCATGAACGAACACTGGATGCCCGTGTATCACCTGTGCCAACCCTGTGCTGTGCACTACAACTTTGTGGGCACCTATGAAAGGCTGGAGGCTGATGCCAAGCAGGTGCTGGAGTGGGTGGGGGCACCACCCCATGTCCAGTTTCCAACTCGCCAGGCCTGGTACCGCCCAGCCAGCCCTGAAAGCCTGCACTACCACCTGTGCAGTGTCCCACGGGCCCTGCTGCAGGACGTGCTCCCCAAGTATATCCTGGACTTCTCCCTCTTTGCCTACCCTCTGCCCAATGTCACCAGGGAGGCTTGCCATCAGTGACCATGGATGTGAAGCCAGCAGCTTTTGGAGACTGGTTTTGATACCAGCTTCTTGCTCTTTCACTTGCCATTGAGAGAAACTCTGGCTCTGGAGCTTGAGGCTTTTCCAGAAGCCAGCATGGCAGGGACTGCCGCAGGAGCTCGTAGGCCAGGCCAGGTACCCATAGTAACTCAAGACAGGTGGAAACAGGGCCGCAGCTCCCGACTAGGGGTATGTTGAGTGGCAGTGCGCACCAGTTTGCTCTGTCCCATCCACTCCAGGGGCCCTTTGGGCTCCTGACTGCAGTGCACTTGGTCCACCTTAGTTTAACCTGTGGGCAACCCCGGAGGTAGCACCTGCCAGGGGCACTGATCCTATGGCTCTGACCCCCTCCACCCCCATCTGACCCATGTGCCTCGGGCCTGGACTGAGCAGTCGTGCCTTATAAATGACTGGTGCCTTCCTACTTCAGACAAAATTCACTTCACTTGCCAGAGTTTTGTCCATTTTTTTTTCAAGGAAAGGAAAATTAAGGCAAGACCCTTGCCTGGTAGCTCCAGCACCTGGCCCTGCAAATATCCAGCCTTTTTCCTAGAGCTCTGGGAACATCCTCCCTAGTCCTCTCTCCCCTCCCTGCAAGGCTTTCAAGGTTATGATTGTGGCTGGCATATCTGATTACCATCTTTCTGATGCATTCATTTAAAATTTGTACTTTTGATAGAATCTTTATAAGCCCCTCTCCAGCTGATTTTTTTAATAAAGCTATTTGTATACAAAGTGAAGGTCTCCGTGACTCCCCCCTGGAGTATTGTGACTTGAGCAAACCTCCTAGATGTCTTATCTCCCCAGGTCAAAAGACATTTCTTGTAGGTAGAGACAGTAAAACAAGCTATAAGCCGGGCGTGGTGGCGCATGCCTATAATCCCAGCACTCGGGAGGCTGAGGCAGGAGGATTGTTGTGAGTTCGAGACCAGCCTGAGCTACAAAGTGAGCTTAAAGCCAGCCTGAACTGCATAGCGAGACCCTGTCTCAAAAAGACAAAAAAAAAAAAAAAAAAAGCTATAACTTGCCTGGACAGGTTCAGTGGGCCATTGTCATATCATGGACCCATCGGGGGCTTCTAATAGGACCTAGTAGATCTGAGATGTGACCAAAGGGCTAGCTGGTCAGGAAAGGCCCCAGGTCCAAAGCATTCCTACCTGGGTTGTGTTCTGAATAAGTGGGTAGGGAGGAGACATGGTTGCTGCCTCTTAGGCAGGAATACTTCACTCCTTTTTTTGTTCCTAAGATGGGATTTTGCTGAGTTATCCCCTGCCCTTTGCCTTGGCCTTCACAGCTCCTGGGACTACAGTGTGTGCTACTATGCCCGGCTCAGGAGTACTTTTTGAGTACCCCCCGGAGGATTTTACCAGGGCAGGGTTATTTCCTGGCACTGAGAATTCAAGGAAGAGTCTGGAGATATATAGCTAGTAGTAGAGCGCTTGCCTAGTTCCATGAGGCTCTGGGTTCCGAGGGGCAAGGAGCTGTCTTATGTTCAGCACATTGTGGGTGAAGAATGCAGTCAGCAGGAGCGGCTAGGGCTTAGTGTGGCCTGTCACCCCACTGCTCTGCAGAGCTCCCAGCCCACTGCGGGATGGGGCACAGGAGGCTGGGCCTGCTGCTTAGGCTCCCAGTGGGATCTGGTTCTTTGAGAAAGAATGGAACCCAGGGGAGGAAGGAGGGCCCCTCACAGGTGCCATCAGGACCTAGCCCGGCTGGTAGCCTGACTTTGGAGAGGCTACGTTTATCTCTGTTCCCCACATTTGAGGCAAGAGCTTCTGTGGGCTCTTACGGTTCTCAGCCATCACTGACCAGGAGGCCTTACCTGATCCCTTGTCTGCGTCAAGGTCCTCTTGCCTCTGGGGATGTCACACTGACATCCACAGTCAAACTCAAGCTCCACTCACCAACTGGTCTTTCCGAACCTCGATTTTCTCTACTTCACAGGAATAATAATGTGTATCTTCTATTGATTTTTTTTTTTTTTTTTTTTTTTTTTTTTTTTTTTTTTTTTTTTTTTTTTTTTTTTTTTTTTTTTTTTTTTTTTTTTTTTTGTACTGGGGATTGAACTCAGGACTCTGTGCTTGCCAGGCAAGCACTTATTCTACTGAGCTATCTATCTCCCCGGCCCACTTCTATTGATTAATGAAGAGAAAATAAGCAAAAGCATCCATCCTAGGCCCAGCTATAAGTGTTCTTGGCGATGCTGCTGGCTGAGCACCTGATCTCAGACCTGTGGAGAGTAGGGAGAAACCAGGACACTTTTTAGTCCATCCTGGAGACACAAGGTCCTTCTGGGCAGAGCTACTTTGAACCCTCTGTTCACTTCCTCTCTCAATGAGTCAGTCCTGTGAGCCAGGCGCCTGTGAGGCCTCCACCCCACCCCCCTTTGCCATGACCTATGGACTCTAGACTATAGGATCAAATCAGTCCCCTACACAGAGGTCTTCAGTAGGGAACCCAGACCACATGCACTTATCCGCAGAATGGTCCAGGGCCTTAGGTGTTGCCCTGTTTTACAGAGAAGTGAGGTATCTAATCCAGATAGATGTCAAGGCCAACCCTTAGACTGCTCACCCAAAACTAGGATCCTGCAGGCTCTGGGATACCAGGGACAGGGTTTCTCAGGACTGGGCATCAAGCCTGCTAGGAGGAGGCCAGGGAGACAGCTCAGTGGCATAAGCACCTAACTGGCATGTGCAAGGTCCTGAGTTTGATCTCCAGTACTGCAAGCAAAAAAAAAAAAGGCTCAGGTGGAGCACTTCTAGGAGGACAGGGCCTCTAATAGAAGATACTCATTCCAAGCAGCTCAGTTCCCCAGGGCTCGGGTGTGGGTGTGTGGTCGGGGTGGGGGGCTGGAGGGTGGGGGGTTGTTGACATTGGTAACTTTTCCCAGGCCAAGGGCCTTGAACAATGGAAAGAGATGCCCTGAGTGGTTTGGACTACCAGGCCCAGGCTCCAACTACTTCTCAGCTTTTGTGACACTACTGCACAGGAAAACCTTCTAATCTGGGGTCGTGCCCCCCTCGCTTTCTTTCTCCCCAGCAGGTGACAGTATACCTGTCTCAGGAGGAAGCCATAATGGCAGAGGAGCTGCTACCCCAAAACCTGGGAGAATGCAGAGCCCTCCCCTTTCCCAAGGCCCCCTTCCTCTACGAGGGATCTCTGACCTTTTCAAACCTGCACCTGCCTGGCCTCAAGGAAGAGGAACACATTTTTCTGTTCTTCAGTGGAAACACTGAACTAGCTGGATGTGGTGGCACATACCCATAATCTCAGCACTGGGGAGGCTGAAGCAGGAGGATCACTGAGAATGTAAGGTTAACCTGGGCTACATGGTGGCATCAAGGCCAGCCTGGGGACCAGGGAGATGGCTCAGTGGAATAAGCGCTTCCCTGGCAAGCGAAAGGGTCTGAGTTCAATGCCTGGTTCTGCCAAAAAAAAAAAAAAAAAAAAAAAAAGGCCAGCCTGGGCTACATAACAAAACCCCGTGTCAAAAAAAAAAAAAAAAAAAAAAAATACTAAAGTGAGTGTGCTGGTACATATCTATAATCTCAGCACTTGTGACATAGCGGCGGGAGGATCATGAGTTCAAGGCCAGCCTGGGCTACACAGAGAGCCTGTCTCAAAACAAAACAAGCCAGATATGGTGGCAAGTCCCTATGATCGCAATACTCAGGAGGCTGAGCCAAGAGAGTTGCCACAGCTCGAGGCCAGCCTGAGCTCTGTATCAAGGCTGTGTATCAAACTTTAGTATATTTGCTGCTCAAGCGAGCGTGAGAGACTCTATGTCAAAAAACAAAACACAAACAAAAAAATACCACCACCAACAAAACCAACCCTAACAGTAGCTCAGTTAGCTGCTCTGAATTGGGAGCACCCTTTATAGTTTACCCTCTCCAATCTTACAGCCATCTAGCACTGTAAGTAAAATTATGCCCATTCTATTTTTTAACATATATTTAATTAGTACATGTTCGTAGTATATAATGGTCACATTCCTCATGAGGCATTAATCCATGTACATATCACATCTCAATTCTTATTTCATCCCCTTCCCTCTTCCCTCTCCATTTTTTTGTCCCCTTCCCTCCTTATTTCCTATTATCTTTTATTTTGCTCTTTATTTATATTCTGGGTTTTTCATGTAAGAGAAACCAGGTGATATTTAAACTTACAGTCTGACTTATTTTCCTTAACATTATGGTCCCTATTCCCCATCTTAAAGACAGAGAAATTAAACCTACATGATTTTCCCAAAATCTACTAAATGTACCGGGCTGTCATTCATATCCTCTGAGAAGCAGATGTGCAAACTTGTACTGGAGAAAAGGGGAAAGGGACCAGGAAAGGCAGGAAGCCTCGCCAGGGAATGGAGAGCAGGAAGGAAGAACTGGATTCTGGTGGGCTCAGAGGAGCCTCAGCAGGTGGCTGGGCAATGCAAGGCCAGCAAAAATAGCCACATAGAAGCAAGGTGGGGCAGTGCAGGCCTGTGATCCCAGCACTGGGGAAGCTGAGGGAGGGGTATCAAGAATTTGAAGCTAACCTGACCACACACCTTATCTCAAAAAAAAAAAAAAAACAAAAAGAAGCAAATGAATGAAGTTTATAAAAAGAAAAGATGAGGGGCTGGGGAGATGGCTCAGAGGAATAAGTGCTTCCCTGGCAAGCGCAAGGGCCTGAGTTCAATCCCCAGTTCTGCAAAAAAAAAAATAAATAAATAAAATAAAAAGAAAAGATGACCCACTGAAAGGCCATCTCCAGGAAATGGCCGGAAGCAGCGCAGGCATCAGCAAACGGAAAGGAGCAGCAGCAAGGCTGTCACACTGGCATTCTCCCAGCATACCGTGCCTCCGTGGCTGGCCCCAGACCCAGTGTGCCGCTTGAGCTTCCAGGCGTGTTTCTTCTGGTGACATAATGACCTTTTGAACACTCAGGAAATAGCTTTTGACTCTTAACCTCTAGATGCAAGTGGGGCCGGGAACTAAACTCTTCTCTGAGGCAATCCTTGGCTTTGAAGCTGAATTGCTGTCCTAGACCTTCAGGTAGGCCCTGCAAAAGATGTCAACCTTGTGCCCAGTGGATGACTGCCCTATGATTTTAGGGTGTTTTCTCTGTGATTCACCCAGCTTCCTGTAGTCAGTGTTTGGACTGTGCCTTTCTCATCAACAATTGATTGATACTGATGATGGCCTTCAGCTGGCTTCCCTCTGCCAGAGGCTCATGTCCTTTTAAGGGACACAGTCAGAGGTTGACTCTAGATGCTATGCTGTGGACCTCCCTGGGGACATAGTTCAGTGGCCTCCAGTGGGAGTTAAACTCCAGGGCAGCCTGGGAGGGAAAGTTCTCCAAACAGAACTTCCAGGGATCTGCTTGCTTCTGAGTGCCAAATTGTTGATAGCATCCCATAGTCCCCTACAGCCTGACCCCACAGGGAAGTCACCAAGGAGGCAGAGAATCACAGGCAGTTCTGATTTTGTCATTGTGAGGGGAGAAAGAGGACCAAGGTCAGGGCTAGTCACCTACAGTCCCTCAGCCTTCCAGCACAAGACTTGTGCTACCCCGGGCTTTGGGTGAAGTTTTGGGGGACAGAAAGAGATGAGGAGTTCCCATGGGGTCATTCTCACTAATGACTTAGTATTGTGCTCGTATCTACTGGGCCCTTGTCTCACCACTACCTTGTAGGCAGATAGGGGGAAACATACATTAACTTCACAACACTCCAAGAGGCAGGAGGTACCACTCACCCATCCCCCTTATTGCTTCTGTTCTTAGCTCCAGGCCCTAGGTACTGCAAGTTCAGGCATTGTAGACAGAAGGCCATCCGAGCAGAAGTATGGGAGCAGAACTTTAGGTTGTAGGCCACCTGGAGATGGGCCCAAGAAGTACAGGGTAGAGGAGGCTTTCTTGGCTGAGGGGCTAAGCAGAGTTGAAGAGTTCCCCTGCTCATCCACCGCTGATGAGAAGCTGCCACCAGCCTCTTGCACAGAAGCTTCTGGACCCCATAGCAGGCCAATCCCCTGAGAGACCTCCTGCAGCTTGGGTGCAAGTGCCCAGTAACACAGAGAGCCATTTTAACAGGAGAGAGAGAAAAGAAAGCCAGCCTTGTGGGATTTTTTTTTTTCTTTTTCTTCTTCTTTAAATTTTATATATTTGATATAGGGTCTCACTGTGTAGATCAAACTCTTAGTGATCTAAGAGCTATTCAGCCTCCCGAACACTGGCATTACAGGCATGCACCGCCATACCCAGTCTCGGTGACTGGCTTACCACGCCTGAGGGAAGGGCAGGTACCACGTGCAGTACTGAAGATGGAACCCTGGTTCCTGCATTTGCCTAAACAGGCTCTTAGTCCAGTGAACTATCTGGCCAGCCCTCCCCTGTGGGATCTTAAGGAAAGGGGTCTTTGAGTTTTGGTCTAAGACTTGCCGTGGCACAAATACCCATAGATTACAAAAATGACCAGATAGAAGATTAGGGGAGGGAAGCCTCAGAGGAGAAACAAAAAAGGGGCTAGGGAGATAGCTCAGTGGAACAAGTGCTTGCTTGGCAAACGCAAGATACTGAGTTTGATCCCTGGTACCACCAAAAACAAAACCCAAAAAAACTAGGTCCCACCTCCTCTAACAGCACATTCAGCTATGAACTCATCAGTGAATAAATCCACTGGCGGCTATGGTACCCCAATGAGCCAATCACCTTCAAAATCATGAGGATTTGAGCTCTAAACCCTAACAGGTAACATCTGCTCCCATTTTGAGGGGACTGCCTCCAGCAAACCTGGGGCAGAAAGCATTCCTTTCCAGCTTTAACCTCTTACTTGCCAATGAGGAGAATTCTGAAGGCCAGGATGTGAACTTGGTTAATGACCCAAGCCCAGTGGCCCAAATATCATCTTTGCACAAGTGAAGAGCAGGAAGCTGCCTTCAGGAAGAGGAGGGGGCCGGGGAGATGGCTCAGGGGAATAAGCACTTTCTTGGCAAGCTCAAGAGCACTGTTCACAGCCCTTGTAGGCCAGAAAGAGAGGGAGAGGCTCCAGCACCCAAGTCCATGGCAAATGCTTATTACTTCACTATTCTGCAGATCATCCTCATGGCTCAAGAAATTATTCCCTCAGGCCCGTAAGATAGCTCAGCGGACTAAAGCGCCTGCTTAGGCAAGCATAGGGAAAGCAGTTTAATCTCCAGCATTACATACTGTGCCAGCCCAAGGCAGCCCTGCCCAGGAAGAGTGGCACACACCTGTAATTCCAGTGCTGGGGAGGCTGAAAATAGGAGGATCACCGCAAGCCCAGTCTGTGTAGTGAGACCCTGCAACTACCAAATGCATTAAAAAAAAAAAAAAGGCAAGGATGAGAGAGAAGGAAGGAAAGAGAAAGAAAGAAGAAAGAGAGAGAGAGAGAGAGAGAAGAAAGAAAGAAAGAAAAAAGAAAGAAAGAAAGAAAGAAAGAAAGAAAGAAAGAAAGAAAGAAAGAAAGAAAGAAAGAAAGAAAAAAGAAAGAAAGAAAGTATCCCCCTAAAGTGCAAGAGTCAGTTAACATAGCAAGGAGCCACTATTTACTGACTGCCTTCTTGTGCCTGGCTCTGTGCTAAGAGAAGTCTGTGAACTCTTCCTGTTTTTTTAATCTATTTTGAAAATTGTTCAAACCTACATAAAAATTATAAAAATAGTACAATGCACACCCATGACCTAGATTCCTCAGTTAACATTTGCCACTTTTGTTTGTCTCCCTGAATATGTTTGTTTTATTAAACCTCTTCAGAATAGATTCCAGACATCATGATCTTCACCCCCTAAAATTTTGGCATGTATCTCGCCCCCCAAAAAGAATGTTCTCTGCTATGTAACCCAGCAGCACCACTAAAATGAAGACCTTTTACTTGATAAAAGTATACGTAAGTCCACATTCAAATTTTCGCAGTTGTCTGAATGTCTTTTATAACAGTTTTTAAAATCTCAGATCTAATCAAGGTTCATGCACTACATTGGGTTGTCATGGCTTCTTGGTCTCCTTTACAACAGTTTTCCATTTCTTTTAAGGGGAGGTGTGGTCTCACCCTGTTGACATTTTGAAGCACTCATGTCAGTTGTTTTGCTGAATATACCTAAATTTTGATTCTCTGCTGGCTTCTTCATGTTAGATCCAGTCTTCCCTGTACGTGTAATGCTTATAATGATTCTGATGGATTTTACTACTTCATTTTTATGGAGGTAGGAGCTGAGGCTGAGAGAGAGCTGTCCCACAGCTAGTGTTAGACCTGGCAGAGTGCACGCTTTTTGAGTCTGCGTCAAGGAGCAATGTGGAGTTTTATCAGTCGGGTTCTACTGAAGGATTCTTTTATCAGCCCCTTACAGCAGCCTGGCCACAAATGAAAAGTGCATTTTGATAGGTCCTGGCATGGTACGCAGAGGGTGCCTAGGGGAAGCGACACCTCCAACCTTCTCTCTTCAGTGAGCGCTTGGCTCCATAGTCATCCCTGTTGGACTCCTTGGGGCCACTGTAGAAATGTGATTTTCTTCTGCTCCGTTCTAGGCCTCGAAGGGAAGCAATGCATCACATCACACAGACACCACACGCAGCACACTACTGAGGGTGTAACAATCTTCTGGGTATAGTCATCACTGAATTAGTTTCCGTTGCCTAGCAACGCTAGGACACTTCAGCCCTTTCCAGCCAGAGGGTGGGTGGAGGGGGCAACCACAACCACAAGAGGAGCTGGATTCTCCTTGCTCTGGGGGTCTTCGTGGCCAATAACCTACCAACCAAGGAGGTCATTGTCCTGAGGGGAGCTGTTCTCCTGACTGGATAAGCGGTGCCTTCTGGGCTCTTGGCCAGGTGAGCCTTTCAAGTGTGCTGTGGAATGGGGCTCCTGCCCCAGGAGTGGCAAGGGGGGAGGGTCATAGCGCCCCTGTGGTGAACTCTGTGAAGAACAAAGGGTGAAAGGAGAAGGTCAGATAAGACCTCAGGGCTGAGGAGAGGCCTCTGGGCCTTTCAGTTTCACAGACAGATCTGCTAGCCAAGCGCTCCTCTGTGGAAAACCTGGTCAGATCTTTAATAGCCAAACCTGCTGTTCTACACATTTAAGCTGATAAGACAGATGCTACTCTTGATCTTAGCCAAACGGCTTAGAGATAATTAATCTTGAATGCATGTATATAACTTAAACCATTTCACTTGAGCTGGGTTTAGGTCAGTAGTGGTCCTTACCTGGGCCTCTCAAGACCTCTCAGGGGTCTATGGACAGAACTCAGGGAGTCAGTAAACTTCAGGAAAATTTTACATTATTTCAAATCATCATTTCTGAAAAATTTTATGAAATATTAACAGATCCATGGTTTTATGAAGTATTAGTACAATGTGACTTTTTGTTTACAGAAACCATAAACTTTGATATATCTTTACACCTGTTGAAACATCAATTATATTTGTCATCATTTAGAAATTATGAGGACCAGCCAGATAGCTCAATGGATTAAAGACACCTAGGCAGACGCAGGGGCTGATCCCTGGTGTGCCTGTGGCACATTAGGACAGCGACTGAGACTGGGCATGGTGGCGTGCGCCTATAATCCCAGCGCTTGGGAGGCTGAGAACAGAATCACTATGAGTCCAGTCTGTGTAGTGAGACCCTATAGACCCTGTACTAAATACAGAAAACTGAGGGTTATTTTTGTTTTTGCAGGGATAGCAATCGACCTCAGCCTTGCACATGCTAGACAATCACTCTTTTACTGACTTGCACCCTTACAGTCCAGACATTACAGAAGTTGCTAGACTGGAATGCAGATGAATCTCATATTTCTGTTTTTAAAAATATTTTTGAGAGGCCAGGGAGATGGCTCAGTGGAATAAGCGCTTCCCTGGCAAGCGCAAGAGTTCAATCCCTGGTTCCACAATATATATATATATATATATATAATTTTTTTTTTTTTGATAGGTGCTGGGGATGTGGCTCAGAGCATAGAGTTCTTGCATAAGGCCCTGGGTTCAATCTCCAGCAACGCACACACATTATATATATATATATATATATATATATATATATATATATATATATATATATATATGCTACATTTAAATATAATTGGTTTCCTTTGCAATCCTATGCACTGTTTTTTTCTCTTGGCACCAAGACTTGAACTCAAGACCTTGCTCTTGCCAGGCAGGCACTTGGGCTGTTGAGCTACACTCCTGGCCCCGTTTATACAAAATTTTTATGCAAAACTTTAGTCTGAGACCTCATCAGACTGCTGTGGTACAAAATGGTTAAGAACCCCAAGTTTAGGTTGTAAAAATTTTTGTCAAAGATCCAAGGAAAATTTTGTTGCTGTTGTTTATTTGTTTTCAAGATAGGGTCGCACTGTGTAGTTTAGACTGGCCTTGATCTTGTAACAATCCTCCTGCCTCAGTTGCCTAAGTACTGGGATTATGCATATGTACCACCATGCCTGTCCTTAGTTTTTTTTTTTTTTTTTCTTTTTAACGGAAAAGGTCTTTCTGCGTTACTCAAGTTGGTCCCTGAACTCTGGTCTCAAGCAATCTTGTTCCTGCCTCATCCTCCAGAGTAATTTGAATTTTCTTTTGAAGAGTGAGTTAGGGCCTCAAACATTAAATAGCTTGATTTCCAAGGCTTATCAGGTTCAGAATTAAATAGCAAATTGCCTAGGGATTTGTCAAATGTGTATCTCCTTAGTGGTCCAAAGTCGCTTGTCCACATCTTGAGAACTGAGGCAGCTGGCTGGTTTTCTGATGGCATGGTTGAAGTGCTGCTTGATTTTCTAAGACGTGGCTTCCCCTTGTGGTGCAAGCAGTAATGAGGTGAGTCCAACCTGCCGTCTATTCAGGGATCATCTGGGCCAAATACAAGGTACTCAGCTAACCCATCTCTAGGAAGCACTGGAGTCATGTTTTCTATACCTATGACCCATAGCGGGCACTGTACTTGCTATAATGAAAACTGGAAAACCTACAATGTCAGAGATCTGACTTTAAAGTCTGTCTTAAAGAAGTAACAAATGATTAGCGTTGATGCCTTCACAGATAGCAAGCAGTGGGGAAGTGCTGAGGATTTTTTGTTTTTGTTTCTGTCTTTTTTCAGACAGGTTCTCACTATGCAGTTCAGGTTGGCCTTAAGCTCACTTTGTAGCTCAGTCTGGTCTTGAACTCACAAAAATCCTCCGGCCTCAGCCTCCCGAGTGCTGGGATTACAGGCCTGCGCCACCACGCCCGCCCTGTTTCTGTCTTTTTGAAGCAGGGTTTCACTATGCAGTTCAAGCTGGTCTTGAAATCACCTTGTAGCCTACGTTGGTCTCAAACTCATGGCTATCCTCCTGCCTCAGCCTCCCTACTAATGGGATTACAGGCGTGTGCCACCACGCTCGGCTGTTTCCATGCTATTCAGTGGCCTGCAGGGTGCTGTCTGGCCTCAGGCAGTGCCTCAGCCTCATGGCTGTCCTCGGTCTCAGAGGAGGCTTCATCCTGAGCCAGTGCTGAGCCATAACGCCAGAAAACAACCTCAAATGCCCAAAGCTCAAAAGGTGAAAATCCCTAAAGATCCCAATCCTGAAAACCACAATTCCAAAAGATTGAAGCCCTGCATATTGAAATCCCAATACCTCACATTCCAAAATTTGCAATTCTTACTGAAGGAAAATGGCTACATAAGAATGGCAGAAAGACAGCCAAATTCTGAGTAAGGATTAGAGCAACTTTAGTTTTACTTAGAACAATGGCCCAATTCATTTATGTACTACTTCTGCTCTTCATACATAGTACCATACTTCAAAAACTGCCCTCTAAGCCGGGCGTGGTGGCGCAAGCCTGTAATCCCAGCACTTGGGAGGCTGAGGCAGGAGGATTGTTGTGAGTTTGAGACCAGCCTGAGCTACAAAGTGAGCTTAGGGCCAGCCTGAACTGCATAGTGAGACCCTGTCTCAAAAAGACAAAAAAAAAAAAACTGCCCTCTGAGGAGATAGCTCAGTAAAATAAGTGCTTGCCTGGCAAGTGCAAGGGCCTGAGTTCAATCCCCAGTTGGGGGGAGGGGGGGAGCCTGGCCAGATATCTGTGTCACACACCTGTAATTCCAGCTTTTTAGGAGGTTGAGGCAAGAGCATCACAAGTTCAAGGCCAGCCTGGGTAACTTAATGAAACCAGGTCTCAAAATTAGGACAATCAAACGAAAACATAGCTTCAAAAGGGTTTTGAGATATTGTGAAATAGGAAGAAAAAGTTCAAATGGGAAGGAGAACTAGGGAGGAGGGAAGGGGAAAGAGGAAAAAATGGACACATGTTTTGTAAGTACGGATGAGAGGAGGAGAAAGAGGATGGGAAAAAAGAATCAAGATGTGTCATGTACAGAAACAAATTCTCTATGATGAATGTGATCATTATGTATGTCTAAATTGTATCAGTAAACCTAATTAAAAAGGGGGAGGGGCCAGGGAGATAGTTCAGTAGAATAAGCACTTCCCTGGCAAGCACAAGGGCCTGAATTCAATCCCCAGTCCTGCAAAAAAAGAAAAACAGGGGCCAGGGAGATGGCTCAGTGGAGTAAGTGCTTTCCCTGGCAAGCACAAGGGCCTGAGTTCAATCCCCAGTTCCACCCCAAAAGAAAAAAAAAAAAGAAGAAGGAAAAAAAGAAAAAGAAAGAGGGGGAATATTAAAAAAAAAAAAAAAAAAGCCAGGGAGATAGCTCAGTGGCACAAGCGTCCGCCTGGCAAGCGTAAGGTCCAAAGTTCTTCCCCTGGTAATACAAAAAAAAGGGGGGGTGGGATGGGACTGAGAATGCACCTCAGAGCTTGCTGGGTCTGATCCAACAAGCCTTCCCAAAGAGCCTTTCATCAGAGAAGAAAAAGAATTCTACAAACTCTGAGACCCTCCGATTCGGACACTTGCTGAGAGAGGTCCCTCCAGTGTTACAAAGAACAGTAAATGGTAGACGCTTCTTGGTTAGGGATCTGGCAGTGAGAAACTTTTACATTTACTATGAAATCTCATACAGAAAAATTAGCATATGTTCCATTACCTAATGGATGGCATTTTCTAGATATCCCTTCTGCTTTTTATCAGATATGTACATTTGTTTTTCTTTCTTTTTTGTATTTAGTACAGGGTCTCACTATGTAGCTCAGACTCAGTGATCCGGCTGTGTTCAGCCTCCCAAGAGCTGAGACTACGGGTGTGCACCACCATGCTCAGTCTCAGTTGCTGGCTGAGCATGCCGAGGGGGGCAGGGCCATGGCAGGCCCCCCAGGATCAAATTCCCCGCCCCTGCATCTGCCTAAGCAGGCACTTTGATTTGCTGAGCTATTTGGCCAGCCCTGAAAATGAATTTCAAAATGTTTACCCATGAAGTTTTTTTTGCCCATACAGCCCATTGCATTTGATGGGAAATTTATATGAATGCATCAGCTACCTGATAAGACAATTGGAAAAACTCCAGTTTAAAAATGCAAACTATTTTAGCTAAACTTGGTGGTGCACCCCTGTAACCCCAGCACTTGGGAAGCTGAGGCAGGAGGATCCTTTCAAGTTTGAGGCCAGCCTGGACAACATAGTTCAAGGCTAGCCTGAACTACACAGGAAGACCCTGTCTCAAAATAAATAAAAGGGGTCAGCGAGGTAGCTCAGTAAAATAAGTGCTTGCCTGGCAAGCTCAAGGGCCTGAGTTCAATCTCTTGTTCCACCAAAAAAAAAAAAAAAAAAAGATAAAAACTAATATATAAATTTTTTAAATATAAATGTATCCTATTCTACATAAGCATTCCTGTCTGCTGATACAATTACAGGAGTTGTTTTTGTTGTTGATTTTTTTGTTTGTTTACTGTAGTACCTGGGTTTGAACGCCAAGCACAATCCCCAGCCCTAGGAGCTTTCAGTGAATCAAAGCCATATGTCCCTCGAAGAAGCCAATGAAATTACTGAATGATTGATTGAAAAATAATTACATGCACAATAGGATGAGAAGACTCTTGGACAATGGTGTCACGGTTCCATCTCCAGTCCTGCTGCCACCAAGTCTGTGGTCTGTATATGAGTGTGTGCAGAACGGATTTCCAGATCTCCAGAGCAACACCGAAGCGTGGCACAGAACACAAGCTGTTTCATAGGGAATGCTCAGCTCAGCTTATAACCAATCAGAGCGGCCCATTGAGAAAGTGAATGTGAATGGATTCTCTGAGGACAGAGATGCCTTATGGGGCCCAGGGGAGAAAAAGGAGCTGGTTCATTGTCAGTGCAAGTCCAAAATACAGGTAGTGACTGAAAACCTCAGCCAGCTCTTGCACACTGCCCCTGCACGTTATCCCCAGGATAAACTTTTTGTATGTTGAAGAGGGTTGTAGTTTTCAGTTTTTTCTTCTTTTCCCTCCCCCATCTCACTATTTTAAATTGTCAGCATTATTTCCATAACTCACTCTGCTATGTATTTCACCTTCACATCATTTCCAATACTGAGGGTAGAAATTGTGTAAAGACTTATAGAACATTCTAATCCATTTTATGCTTTTTTTTTTTTTTTTTTTTTTTTTTTTTACAAAAGTGCATTATCACTGTGTTATCTCTGTTAGCACTACGTGTGTGTGAAAGCATGGAAAGTTCCTGGATAAATGAAGAGATAGTCTATTGGAATATCTGTGCCTATAAAAGATAATATTTTGGGAGGCTGGCGAGATAGCTCAGTGGTCTAAGGCGCCTGCTTAGGAGAGCACAGGGACCATAGCTTAATCCCTAGCATCACACGTTATGCCAGCCTCACCCCTAGGGTGGGCTGAGCCAGTCACACAAAATTAATTAATTAAAAAGATAACATTTTTTGAGATTTCCACTCTTTGGGAGACTCATATTCAGTGATGTCTCCTGTGGGTTTTGACTGACTTTATCAAAAGAGTTACATTGTCCATCAAGATTTCAGAGAGGCTGGGGAGATGGCTCAGTGGAATAAGTACTTCACTGGCAAGCACAAGGGCATGAGTTCAATCACCAGTTCTGCCAAAAAAAACAAATAGAAAAGGAAGAAAAAGAAAAGATTTTAGAGGACCAGGGGCCAGGGAGATGGCTCAGTAGAATAAGTGCTTCCCTGACAAGCGCAAGGGCCTGAGTTCAATACTTGGTTCCAGGAAAAAAAAAAAAAATTAAAAATTGTTAGGAGAGTAAATGCATGTCACGTGCTCCATAATTAAATACCTTTTTTTTTTTTTTTTTTTCCTGTGGAACTCAGGCTCTTGTGCTTGCCAGCAGGGAAGTGCTTATTCCACTGAGCCATCTCCCTGGCCCAAAAGAAAGAATTTTTTAAAATTATTTTTTCCAGGATTATACTTTTTTGGGGGGGTATCGAACTCAGGCCCTTGCACTTACCAGGCAGGCACTTGTGCTCCTGAGCTACACCCCCAGCCCCAGAATTACACTCTTTGAATTTTGATCTTTTGGGATTTCAACCCTGGGAGGCCTGAGTGTTCAGGGTTATGTTTTGGGGGCTCCGGCCAAAGGTGCCTGGCACAACTTTTTCCACACCCCACTGGTGTTTCTTTCTCTTCCACCACCTTCCCTATGTCCTTTCTTCCAATTACCAGCCTCTGAGCCACACACCTGACTCTGAACTTGGAAGACTCTGTCATTCTAGTTCCTGAGGGTCCAGAAAGCTCAGTTTAACATTGTTTTTCTAGAAGGAACCTGGAGAGCAAGTTTTTCAGGCCTGGCTGGTGAAAATTGCATAAGGAACATCATCCAGACAGATATCAGAGATAGTTTCTAGAGCTGAGCAGAATCCTTCTAAAAAGATATTTAGGGGCCTGGGAGATGGCTCAGTGGAATAAGCGCTTCCCTGGCAAGCGCAATGACCTGAGTTCAATCCCCTGTCCCACAAAAAAAAAAAAAAAAAAAGATATTTAATTATGGTGCACATGACATACATTTACCCTCTTAACAATTTTTAAATGTGCAGTACAGTATTGATAACTGTATATATTATACTATAGATTTTTGTAACTTTCTCTTTTTTTTGAGACAGGGTCAGGCTGGCTTTCAACTCAGTATGCAGCCCAAGCTGGCCTTTAACTTGCAGCAATTCTCCTGCCTCAGCCTCCCAAGTGGTGGGATTATAGGTGTGCACCACCGAATCTGCCTTTGTAACTTTTTCATCTTGCATCACTAAAACCTTATACTCCTTTTTATTTTTTCAAAATGTATTTGTTACAGGGTGTCACTACTCAGCTTGGACTCCTAGTGAGCCTCCTGTTTCAGCCTCCCCAGTGCTGGGATTACAGGCGTGTGTCACCATACCTGGACCAGGTGCTGCCTCAGCCCACCAGGGGGCAGAGCCACAGGGATGGAACCCTGGTCCCTCTCCTTGCCTAAGCAGGCACTTAGTCGCCCTAAAACCTTATATTCCTTGAACATCTTATTTCTCCCACACTCACTCCAGGTTACCTCAATTCTACTTTCTGTAAGTGTGAAAACTTTAGATACCTCGTATGAGAGAACTTGCACTATTTGTCTTTTTGAAACTGGCTCATTTCACTTAGCATGATACCCTCACGAATCATCTGTGCTGTAGCATTTGACAGTATTTCCTTCTTTCTTGAGGCTGGAGGCAAAAGGGGCTTTTCAGGGAAACTCCAGGGGTCTGGACCGGCCCATGCTGCCATCCTGTCTTAGTGGATCCCTCTCACTCTCCTCCAGCGACACAGATACTGGTACTTCTCACACCAGCTTTATTGAATTATGGCTGACGAGTGAAAAATCATGTTTTTAAAGTGCACAAAATGTTTGAATATACATAAAACAATGTGTAGATTGTGATTACTTCAACCAAGTGAAAGAGCCGATCTATTTATTACCTCTTCGTGTGGGGTAAAGCCACTGAAGATCTCTTACCAACTTTCGAATGTATAATTTGTCATTGTTAGCTACAGTCACTGTGCTGTGGGTGGAGATGTCGGTATCTACTAAAGTGGATCCATGGTAGGTAGGAGATATCTTGGCAGCCCTGGTGTCCTGTCTTAAAACACAACAAAGAGCCCATGAGTGGAAAGAGGCAGGAACCAGAGGTCCGAACACGAACCTGTTACTGTCAAACAAGTGGCTCTGAGAGCCTTTTGGTTTAATGTGCCCAATCTAGGAATAAATGGATTTCATGTGTGGCCCCAGCCATTTTTTCTTTCTTTCTTTCTTTTTTTTTTTTTTTTTTTTTTTTTTTTTTTTTTTTTTTTTTTTTTTTTTTTTT
>PVKA01021878.1:0-37937 GCA_004027165.1 Ctenomys sociabilis
AAAAAAAAAAAAAAAAAAAAAAAAAAAAAAAAAAACAATTTTGCATGCTTATATCTTCTAATCTGAACAACTAATCTGAAGACAATATAGCTGTCATTATCAAATTCCTATTGATTTGTTTGGCCAGGTTCTGTATATTTCTAATATTTTTGTGGTTTCCTTATTAATTTTTTGGTCTCTTTAGATTAAAAACAAAACAAAACAAAACCTCCTTCAGAAACATAAAGAACAGGTAGGGGTGAAAAAAGAGTGGGGAAATGAGCCTGTCAGTTCCTGCTGCCTAGAGTGCAGAGACAATGTTTTCTCTGGGCGATTCGTATTTCACATCTCAGTCTTCATGCCAACAATCCTTTTTTGAGGTATCTTTTCTATAGAAATTCTTTCCTCTGTTAACAAAGACATATGAACAGTGATGACTAGAGAGACCCTCCTCCCAATAAGAGAGTTAACCCAAAAATGGGCAACTAAAATGATAGACACTCCTCAGAAGAGAAGTATAAATGACCAATAAATACATGAAAAATGTTCAATATTTCTGGCCACTAAAGAATTACAAATTAATAAGATTCTGTCTTATTAAGATTTGATCATATTATTGATAAGAAAGAATGCTCATCTTCAGAAAGTAAAACAATAAAAAATGCCTGCAAGGCTGCTGGGGAAAAAAAGAAACCCTTCTGTACTGTGGGTTGAAATGTAAACTGGTACAACCACTATGGAAATCAGTAGGAAGATGCCTCAAAAGGCTACAACTAGAAATTCCACTTGATCAGCTAGTCCCCTTCTAAGTATTTCCCCAAAAGACTTAATGGCATCACATTACATTGTCACATGCATACTCACGTTTGTCACAGCACAGTTCATACCAGCTACATCTTGCAAGGGGCCTCCATTCCATCAACAGATGAATGGGTAAAGAAAACGTGGTACTTGCACACAGTGGGATACTACTCACCATGAGAGAGAGAAACTCATTCATAGGAAATGGATGAACCTTGAGATCATAATGTTAAGAAATCATGCAGACTTGATTATCTCATTGTTTGTCTTATGTGAGAAACCCAAAGAATAAATAAAACGCAAAATTAAACATAGATAATAGCAACAAGGGGCCCAGAGAGCTGGCTCAATAGGATAAGCACTTCCTTAGCAACTGCAAGGGCCTGAGTTCAATTCCTGGTTCTGCAAAAAAAAAAGGGGGGGAGGGGCAGGGAGCAGGAAGGAAGGGAATGAAGAAAGGAATTAAGATGTCCAGCACTATGCACATGTATCACCTGCCCGTGAGGAAAGTAATCATTATATACTTCAATGCACTAAATTTAAAAATGGCAAAAAGAACCACCTGGATATAGTCTAAATACCATCAAGAGGAAAATTATTAAACACATCACAACAGCCAGGTATGGTGGCCACACCAGTCATTACTGCACTAAGGACTCTGAAGCAGGAAGGCAGCCATGAGTTCAGTTTGAGGCCTTTGTGGACTACATAAGCAAATTCAAGTTCATTCTGTACTACACAGGGAGAACCTATCTTAAAAAACTCAAACAATTAAATAAAATAAGTACACTGTAACAACTGTGGTGCATGCCTATAATCCCAGCACTCAAGCGGCTGGGGAAGGAAGATCTAAATTAGCTTAAGGCCAGCATGGACTACACAAACGAGTTAAGGTCAGTTTACACCACATAGGGAGGCCCTCCCTCAAAACCAACAGACAGAAAATAATAAGCCATGACATACACAGTATAGATTAATTTAAGTGAATAGGGTAACCCTCCATGTATGGAGAAGGGAGGAACTCTGATGCATCAAAAATAAAAGAGTCTAGTTGGAGGATATTAAAATTTATGTGAAAAACAAAAAAAGATGACAGCCACCTGACAAATCTATTAAATATTTCACTGTATATAAATGTGTACCTAGGCAAATGCACTGGAAATATACATATCAAACTCAGCCTCACGATTACCTCATTGACGAAACATTGGAGCATATAGTAGGTCTTTATTTATTTATTGTTTATTTTTGGTGGAACTGGGGGTTGAACTCAGGCTCTTACGCTTGCCAGGCAAGAGCTCATCTGACTGAGCTATCTCCCTGGCCCTAGAAGGTCTTTATTGACCTGCTATTTCATTTTTATTCATTAAGAATATAATTACAAAAGCTTTGAAGGCCAAGAAGGCTGTGCTGAAAGGCATCCACAGCCACAAAAAGAAGAAGGTACAAACGTCTCCCACCTCCTGCCCTCCCAAGTCATTAAAGCTCCAGTGGCAGCCCAAATACCCTCTGCAGAGTGCCCGCAGGAGAAACAAGCTTGACCACTGTACCATCATCAAGCTCTCCCTGACCACAGAGTCAGCCATGAAGAAGATCGAGGACAACACGCTCGTGTTCATTGTGGCTGTCAAAGCCAGTAAGCAGCAAATCAAACAGGCTGTAAAGAAGCTCTATGACATCGATGTTGCCAAGGTCAATACCCTAATCGGGCCTGATGGAGAGAGGAAGGCGTATGTTGGACTGGCTCCCGCTTATGATGCATTGGATGCTGCCAACAAAATTGGGGACATCTAAACTGAGTCCAGCTGGCTAATTCTAAATATATACTTTTTTTTTCTCAGTAAAAAAAAAAGAGAATATAATCATGTTTTCTTTGTATAAAGAAAAATAGGTTACAATTGTTTCTTTCTAAGAGAATCCATGATATTTAATTGTTTTTCCTTCTTTCTACTTCACACATGCTAAAAATATACTCCACCACTGATCTACACTCCCAACCCACATAGAACTTTGGTTTTAAACATACAATTTCAATTTCAGTCAAGTGAAGTTGATCTGATGTAAGATGGGGAAATACCATTCCTCAGAAGAGTTCAGCTCTAAATTCTGGACCAAGAAGGGTCTTACAAAGAAGTTTCTATATTCATATTTAGAAAGATTATACTCAGTTTCTCAGTCCAGTGGTATAGTTTCCATATTCCCTGTTGAATGCCATAAATAGAATTTCCTTAGAAATTTTTGTGAAGAAATAGTTCATATCTTTGAACAACTGGACAGAAATGGGCAGAATAAGTAACAGTCCTGACATGTTCCAGGATATTCAAGCAGTCCAGTTTCATTGCCTGGCTTGGCACAGACCCTACATAATATGTGGCACTGGAGATCAAACCTGGATCTTTGTGCTAGACAGGCAAGCACTTAAACCACTGAGCTATCTCCCCAGCTCCCAGTCAATTACATTTAATGTAAGTATTTCTCCCAAATCACTTGTGTCTAAGCTGACTCCCTCTACAAATCAATATGTGAATGATAAATAATGGAAAAATGGACCAAAATTTTTTATCATTAGCAAGTAAGAATAAGGAATCCCTATGCCAGGTGGCACCAAAGCTTCCCTGCAGTTCCCTTGGAGGAAGCTTCTGCAGGCAGTGAAAGGAGGACAAGCGCAGCCTGGAGTGGAGAACTTGCTAGGACTTGATGCATAGGGACCTAAGGGTGTGGGATGCACATTATTCTATATACATCTGTGACTTCTTTTTTAAGTGGCACCTATCACACATTGAAAAGTGCTATTAAGCCAGGAGTGCACACCTGTAAGCCCAGCACTCATGAACCTGAAGCACAAACCTTGCCATGAGTTTGAGGCCAGCCCGGGCCCACATACTGAGTTAAAGGCCAGTCTGCCTTGAGGTAGGGTTGTTTCAGTTCTGCAGAAACTCATTCTTTATCTTTCAGCAACAACTTTCCCATTTATTTTATAGGCACTGATTCTGGAGGTGGGCTGGGAAGAATCAATCTGCTCCTGACTCCAGGGAACACTGCCACACAAAGGGTGCATCTGACGCATTCTGATTGCTATGTGCAATGCCACCACCGTTCTCATCTCCATATGGGATGGAAACTTGGGCCTCACTGGTATTGTGCCTCTGCCCACACTACCCCCAAATTGTTCACTCAGTCACTCGATCACGCAGCACTCCCCGAGTCCTCCCACTCTCACCACCACCGCTCTGCTCAGCTGCTTCTCATTTTATCCTCAGGTTTCCTAGAGCTTTCTCAGTGGTCTGCCTGAGCTCAGCTTTCCCTCCCAGATCACTCTACACGTGGAATCAGAGTCCTCCTGATTCAATAATTTCGCTCTCCTTCTTGAAAACTCTCAAGAGTTTCTCTCTCTGTATTTGTCAATCAAGCCTCTCAAGTTGATATCCAAGGTTCAAATGTGATATATCTCTCATTGCTTCCTAACTCAATTCTTTCCAGGCCGACTGGCCTGCCAAATCCTGCTCATGCCTGCTGCCATGCCTTTGTCAGGATTGGGTTCCCTGTGTTTCCTCTACTTGACAATTGCAGCCACTGTAAGCATCAAGTAAGGTTTGCTCTGATCCCTGCAGCCTTCCCTAATCTTTAAACTTTGTGACTCCAGATTCTGGAAAATGACAGCCCCTCAGGTCTGCATCCTCTCCTTTAATGTTTTTCACCTTCCTTCTCTCATTTTCATGTTCTGGAAAAAATCCTTCCTTCCTTCCTTCCTTCCTTCTTTCCTTCCTTTCTCTTTTGTGGTACTAGGGATTGAACTCAGGACCTTGTGCTTGCCAGGCAAGCACTTATTCTATTAAGCTATCTCCCCAGCCCAAAAACATTACCTTTCTAGGGCTCCCTGTATTCTTAGTCCTCCATGGCTGGACATGAACAGGATGCTACAGATAGAAACAAAGGACAAAGGTGAGTTCTGCACTGGATGGCAACAGCTGACATTCATTTACTGGGTGGTGCTGACCTCTGTATCACCTGTGTTTCTCTTGTCTCACAATCCTACAACATAGTAAACATATTCTTCATTTCTCAGATAAGAGAACTGAGAAGCACCTGACTGACAGGATGAGGACTAGAGAGGGTGGCAGGCAGGAGCATACACAACATGGGGATTTGTGCCATTTGCTCTAAACTCTCAGTATCCCCGTCCATGTCTGATAATGCATTCTCCTCTCTTTGGCCAGGGCCTCACATACTCCACGATGCCACCATTTCTGCAGGAGGGGTTTTGGAGATGAGCAACTGAACCCGAGAGAAAGTGGCTCGAATCAGTTCTTTACATTAGCAGTGAGAACTCTTCCCATGCTGCCACAGCTCAACACATTCACCTAGACAGGACAATGCCCTTCCTCACAGCACCGGTGGAGAAGACACTTAGGACGCTACAGTTCTCGAGTTAAATAGCTTTCTTGAAGCACTGCTATAACCTCACAGTCCTTCTCCATCAATTTGATTACTTCTTTTTTACTTGGCACAGCCTTAGCGTGTGAAGTTCAGGAAGAGACTTGAGTCATCCTCTTCTCCTACCTCCCTTGCATGAGGCTGGGAGCATAGTAATTTTACAATAGAACTCACTCCAAAAGTCACCTCATAGCCGGGCGTGGTGGCGCATGCTTGTAATCCCAGCACTCGGGAGGCTGAGGCAGGAGGATTGTTGTGAGTTCGAGACCAGCCTGAGCTACAAAGTGAGCTTAAAAAAGCCAGCCTGAACTGCATAGCGAGACCCTGTCTCAAAAAGACAAAAAAAAAAAAAAAAAAGTCACCTCACTTGGTGGGGAGGGTTGGTGTTAAAATCTGATTTCTAAAAAAGCTCAGTGGTCTAAGCCCCTACTTAGGCAAGCTCAGAGGCTGGGGTTCCATTCCCTGAGGCATGCTGTGCTTGTCCCACCCTTGGGGCGGGATGTGGTGGCCCAGGCTTGTAATCCCACCGCTGGGGATCCTGAAAACAGGACCACCACTATAAATCTGAACTACATAGTGAGACTCTGTACCAAATACAAATAAATAAATAAATAAAATCAGTGCTGATTCCTAGTCTCACATTTTATAGGAATCTAGATATTTATTTATTTATTTGCAGTACCAGGGATTGAATTCAGGCCCTTGTGCTTGCCAGGCAAGTGCTTATTTTACTGAGCCATCTCCCCAGCCCTAAAATCATTCTTTACTATGGGAAAAGTTGAGATACTTTTCCAGAAAGCAACCACACTCTCCACCTTTTTATTTATTTTTAGTTTTTGGTGGAACTGGGGATCGAACTCAGGGCCTTGCAATTGCAAGGGAAGTGCTTATTCCACTGAGCCATCTCCCTGGCTCCTATTTATTTATTTTTTTTTTTTGTGGTTCCTGGGATTGAACTCAGGGCCTTGTGCTTACCAGACAAGTGCTTATTCTACTGAGCTATCTCCCCAGCCCCTCTCCACCTTTTTAAAACACATTCTTTCAACACAAACACTACCCAATTTTTAAATCAAAAACTCCCCAAATTAAGTGCTAGAGCAGAAGTCCAGACCTAACTGTGGTTAGTTTGGCTAATAAAGCTGCAGCCATTCTGTCCTCTGCCACTCACCTCAGCTATCTCATGGAATCTATCATCAAATCAAAACTTTTGTGTACATGCTATGAACAACTCTGCTACACATACAGCTGTGCTTGCTGCAAGGTGCGCATTGTACCGTGGCCTTCAACTACGCTTAGCTGGTTGGTTTTTTTTTTTTTTGTAACTTCCATCTGCCGCTCTATGAAAAAGGCAAACTCTATAATTGGTGCCTCAGGCTTTGGAGATTACTCCTCTGGGGACTATCAGCTTTAAATAAAATTTCTTTCTTCTCCTGAGCTCCTGGCTATTGCTGATTCAGTGTTCCCACAACAGTCCCACCGGTGTGAAACACATTTTTTGTCCTTGTAAACATTCTGAATGTCGTAAATTATGACAGTTTTAAGAAATTACTTTGGGGGGCCAGGGAGATGGCTCAGTAAAATAAGCACTTGCCCAGCAAGTGCCAGGGCCTGAGTTCGATCCCTGGTTCCACAAAAAAAAAAAAAAAAAAAAAAAAAAAAAAAAAAAAAAAAAAAAAAAAAAAAAAAAAAAAAAAAAAAAAAAAAAAAAAAAAAAAAAAAAAAAAAAAAAAAAAAAAAAAAAAAAAACTAAAACTAAGACTGGGAGGATGGCTCAGTGGAATAAGCACTTCCCTGGCAAGAGCAAGGGCCTGAGTTCAATCCCCAGTTCCACCAAAAATAAATAAATAAATAAAACTAAAACTGGTTAAAGTTTCCATACAATTGATTCACAGAAAGGTTCTCTGGCAAAGTATTCTACTCACGTTGTAGGGAGACACTGACACCGAGGTGATGTGCTCTATTGGGAAGACAGGAGAGGGAGGGTTCAAAGCTGTAGCATGACTGAACTTAAGGCTGTAGTTACTTTGATCTCAGAAATCCTGTTTGAAGAGAGATCTAAAGGGACCTTTGTTCAAGCAGCGTGACATGCTTCAGTCCATGAAAGGGGGTCTAGATCTTCCCTCAGGTCCACAACTGTATGGGTATCTGAAAGGCTTCGATTCTCATCAAACTTCAAACAAGGGGTGAGGGCCAAGAGTAGGACTTTAGGAAAAATGCCAGAAATTCCCTGAGGCAGTCTCAGAGTTTCATGTTTTCCTGAGATATAGCTGCAGTCTTCCAAATTCTGCTGGACTTTTGGCAGTGGTGGTGTTCCATATTTTGTTGTATGGAGCACTGAAGCCAGGACATCTCACATGCTAGCAAGTAAACCACAAGTAGGCTGCATCCCAGCCCTTTTCACGCATTACTTCTGGCTGCATCACAGCTACACTGTCAACTCCACCCTGATGCTTTCATCGCCACATATTTGAATTCAACCCTGAAGTTCTTCCCCACTTCTAGCTTCTGTGTCTCCTCACAGGGTCTGTGTTTCTTTTCTTTTTCTTTTTGGTCTTTTTGAGACAGGGTCTCACTATGCAGTTCAGGCTGGCCTTAAGCTCACTTTGTAGCTCAGGTTGGTTTCGAACTCAACAATCCTCCTGCCTCAGCCTCCCGAGTGCTGGGATTACAGGCATGCGCCACCACGCCCGGCAGGGTCTGTGTTTCATTGCTCAAAAAAAAACTTTGGTTTTTTTATTTTTTTGTTTTGCTTTTTAATCTTTAATTTATTTGGTACAGGGTCTCACTATGCAGCTCAGACTCATAGCAATTCTCCTGTCTCAGCCTCCCCAGTACTGGGATTACAGGCCTACACCACCACACCTGGTTTCAGTGGTCAACAGGGTACTCCCGGGAACCCCAAGTTGGCTTGGTATACCATACCAGGGATCAAACTGGGTTCTTGCACTTGCCATAAGGCACTTAGCCCGCTGAGCTATCTCCCCAGCCCTTTTTTTTTTTTTTTTTGCAGAACTGAGGATTGAACTCAGGCCCTTGGGCTTGCCAGGGAAGCACTTATTCCACTGAGCCATCTCCCTGGCCCTTCCCCCAGCCCTCATTACCACTTTGTGAAGTAAAGAGAACAAGCATCAACTAAGAACTCCTCTTGTTATAGAATTTCTACATACAGAGGCAGCACCCAACAGTGAGACTTTCCTTTGATTTCTAAAAACAGAACAAAAAAATTTTCTGAAAAATGTCATTTCATCCTTCCTTTTTAATATATATATATATATATATATATATATATATATATATATATTTCTGGGAAGGTGGCCCAGTGGTAACAGCAACTCAGATTCTTTGAGATCTGGAGTCCAGATACTGGAATATTGAAATATGGGGAAGAGACAAGGAGGGAAGTGGGTCCCTAGGCTATAGCAACACTTTGAAGTGAGAATTGACGCCCATGGGGAGAACAAAGAAAGGCACCTCACACAGAAGAGGGAAGTGGCAAACACCGCTTTCTCCCTGAATCCCCCACATGGTGTGAGAGAGATGGCTTGAGCCTACAGAGTCATAATTACTGCGAGTGACTCCAGAGTTACTCCAGAGGCCTCCGTGGAGAAACACAAGAGCCAGGTGGAGCAGAAGACACTTCAGGCTCTAGGGGCTGATGAGCAGTCCCAGTTCTGACATCCCTAGGAGAGAGCTACTGGCCGTCGTCATTTTGCAAAGGGCAGCCGAACCTGAGACTTAGACCAGCTCCAGTCCGCTCCATCTAGCGGCTCCCAGTGTCAGGGTAAGGAGCAGCTGTGCAAGATGGCCAGAGCCAGGGAGATGAGATTAAGTCAGCAAAAGCACCCAGAGTGCTGTGGGCTGAACAACTGGGGTTCTAAGCCCAGCCAGGAACCAGAGTGAGCCTGAACCTTGGGCTTCCTGGGATTACCTACCACATCACCACAATTGTTCTGCAAGCTTGCTAGGGTCAGTCAACACACAAATGGGCTACCAATGACAGCAGAGACATGCCTTAGACGGACATGTTTTTCTGCCTTTCTTTGCTCTTTTTTTCGTTTTTGTTTTTCTGTCAGTGTGACTAATATTTCTAGCTTTTTGTTGTTTTGTTGTTTTAGTCTCTTCCTTGTTTTATTCACTGCTGCTTTTATTTTTGTTTATTTTTTACCAATTTGCCACAGCTTATATAACCTTCCTATGTCCTTCAGTCTTGATTCTAACCTCTTTCCCTTCAGTCTTGATTCTAATCTCTTTCTCTTCTTCCATTTCTTTTACCCCTTTTTATATGCTCTGTCCTAAGGATAGTATCCCTCTGTTGAGGAGATATTTACTGTATACAACTTTCTGGGTTTTTTTTTTTTTTTTTTTTTTTTTTTTGCAGAACCAGGGATTGAACTCAGGCCCTTGAGCTTGCCAGGGAAGCGCTTATTCCACTGAGCATCTGCCCGGACCCTCTGGTTTGTTTTAGGTTTGATTATGTAACTACAAATTTTTGAATTAATAGTTACCCACAGTTTGTCATGTTCTAGGCTGTACTCTGCAAAGCTATCTTACAAAATTGATGGAGAAATAAGATACCATGACAGGGGCTGGGGAGATGGCTCAGTAGAATAAGCGCTTTCTTGGCAAGTGCAAGGGCCTGAGTTCATGGATACCATGACAAAGAACACCTGAAGAAATTCGTGACCACCAAATCAATACTTTAAATTGTTCTGAAGCACACCCTACAAAGAGATAACAAAAACTACTATTCTATGAACTGTAATATAATGAATCTACCAGGCAAGGCAAGCAATTAAACAGTGAGGGTCAGTAACATGTCACTCTGAAGCAGAGGCCTGGGAAGAAGACAAGGACACTTCTGTGTGACATCATGCCTTTCTTTGATGTGCAGAAAAGACTGGGCATTAGTTTAGATTGTCACATGATCATTCAAAGTTCTTTTTTATAAAATGTATTTAGTACAGTGTCTACAGGGTCTCACTACACAGGTTGGACTTGTAGTGATCCTTCCTGTTTTTCAGCTTCCCAAGTGCTGGTATAACGGGAGCCTGCCACCATGCCCAGTCTCAATCACTGTCTCAGCACACCCCAGGGGTAGGGCCAGCAGGCAAGCCAGGAATCGAACCCTACCCCCTGCCTGCCTAAGCAAGCACTTCAATCCACTGAGTTATTTGGCCCATAAGTATTGCTTTTCTTTTTTTTTTTTTTCAGTACCAGGGATTGAACTCAGGACCCTGCACTTGCCAGGCAAATGCTTATTCTACTGAGCTATCTCCCCAGCCCTAAATATTGCATTCCTAAAAAAAAAAATATTGCATTCTTTTCTAGTGTGAGAAACCAAAAGAACAAACGAGGACCAATATGGACAAATAGATATTTGGATGTGGGAAGAAAATGTTCAAATGGGAAGGAGATAAAAGTAGGAAGGAGGAGAAAAGGAAGGAAAACAAGAGAATATAAAGAAAAAGTAAATTTTTCCTCCTTTGTAAATAAGGACAGAAGAGGAGTTTAAGGGAGGGAAGAAGACTGGGGAAAAAAGAAGAATCAAGATAGATAGATAGATAGATAGATAGATAGATAGATAGATAGATAGAATGAATGATGATCATTATGTATAGCTAAAATGCATCAGTAAAATTAATTTTGTCTAATGTATAAAATATCAACTTTATACATTTGCTTCAATGAAGTTTATGATCTCTGAAATAGGAACTAAAGAATACTGACAGGAATTTAGAAACAAAAATGCTCAAATCCTTAAACAGTAAGCTATTATATGGTGAGTTCAAACCTGAGCTGGAGGCCATTGGACAAGTCGCTACTGCATAAGAGAAGCAAGGAGTAATTTCCTACTCCCCAAAAATCAAAATGCCACCAGCCTCAATGATGGAAGCTTCAGAGAAAGCACTGCAATCTTTTAGTGGCAGAAACTGGCCCATGTACCTTAGGCACTATCCAGCTTTCCTCAAAGAAAACTAGAGCCATAACATTCTGGGTCTAAGGAGTTTATAACAAGGCATGCCATAGCATACTGTGGAGAAGTAAACAACCTATGCACTTTGCTCTTAGAAGTTCTTACTGAGCATGGACACTTGATGGAAATTCCAGCCAATGGCGACAGAAGTTAAGACTTTCCATGGAAGGCTGCCCACACTAGAAGGCTGAGATCACTAAGAACCACCTCCCACAAGGAAAGCAAGGTCTCTGATGACTCATCCCAGACATTGCAGTGTCTAAGGCTCCAGGTCGATGTAGCAGAACACCAATTCTGTTCGGGAGCTCTGCTCATCAAATTTGCCTTGAACAGAACCTGAAGCATCCACCTCACTGTGAAACTCAACAGAGCCATTCAATGCCATTTAATATTGTAGTGATCGAGGGCCAGCCAAATAGCTCAGCAGATTAAAGTGCCTACACATGGGCACAGGGGCCAGGGTTTGATCCCCCGGCCTGCCCTGCCAGCCCCAACCCCAGGTCACACTGAGCCATCAATGGAGACTGGATGTGCCTATAATCCCAGCTCTTGGGAGGCTGTAAATAGGCAGATCACTGTGAGTCCGATCTAGTAGTGATTCTGAATACCCTCTAGACCCTTCCCAACAACAACAAAAAAAAAAAGTGTAGTGGTCAACACTTGAGTTAATGTAAAACTAAATATAAAAAATTAGTCTGTTCAACTTTCTGTGACCCTGCTTCCTTGTAAGACCACAAGGAGGCTCAGTGTACCACCCATAAATCAACAGACTGAGAGTTCCTAGAATAAACCTACAAAATAAATCAAAGTAAGGGTCGAAATGCTTCTAACTGTACAAAATAACTAAGGTGTTGCTCACTGAAAAGTGTTGCTTTGGGTAGTCAAGACCACGCATACACAGACGTACATTAAACAAGAACTGAACAATGCTCCCAGAAAAATGTATGCTGAGTAATGTTCGTGCTGTTACTGTTCTGTGTTAAATGACAAATTTGTTTGCCAAACAGGATGCGGTTTTTAGTTTTAAAACCACCGTACTGCCTGAGTTCAATCCCCAGTTCCGCAAAAAGAAAACAAAACAAAACAAAACAAAAAAAAACAAAACTGCTGTACTTTCTTTTTTTTAAACCTCTGTACTTTATAAGGTTCCTAACTGTTTGTCCTCTCCTGTGTACTCATACAGGTCAAGAGGTCCTGGGCCTGGTAATAAAGGTTCATAAATTTTAATACTGGATTCTGGTCTGGTTTCTATGTTGAGAACCCATAACAAATACCTTGTGTCAACTTGACTGGATCACTTAGCAGTTCCACACCCTGGGCCCTGGGGGACCTGCCCTAGGGCTTAGAGGGGCCTGCCCCAGAGTAACTCAGCAAGAAAAAGGCTATATAAAGGGGGTGAAGAAGGACTTGGTGCCCCACTTCCTTGGAGGAACTTTAGTCTTCACAGTCAGCTTAGACTTCATCTCCTGGCTTCCAGCCAGACTCTTTGGCCTCCGGCTTGGGTCCTTTAGCTTTCAATTGCATATTCTTCAACCTTCCAACACAGACCCATCACCCAACTGATAGAGATTTACACAAAACACCGCAGTGAGCTTCAGACCTTGAGACTGAATCTTTCAGTCTTGCATGTGCAGACATGTTCTGGACACTTCTGACCATCATAAACCAATGTTGTAATTTTTTTATACATTTGTACATCTTGTGTTATATCTGGTCCTTGTATTATATCTATTCTTCTAGTAAAACCCTAATACAAATAGCATGACTATTTCCAAGGCTCACATGAAAATATGTTATTATTATGAGTCCTGTTCATCCAATATGTCAGTGCTGTGAATGTAAACAAAACTCAAATTCTTTTTTTATTTTCTGTTCAATAAAGCTTCTTTTTCTCCACATCCTCAGCAACATTTTTAATTTTGTTTTCTGTATACTTTAGGCAAGTTTCCTCAGTGGTCCAGGCTGGGCTTGAGCTTACTATGCAGCCCAGACTGGCCTCCAACTCACAGCATCCCAGCCTCCAGGGTGCGGAGATTACAAGCATATGCCACCACATCCAAGACTAAATTCCTCACTCGGCACAGTTTATTTATTTATTTATTTCAAGAGAAAATTATAATAATACTTAATAAAAATAAATAAATAATACTTAATATACTTTGGTTAGCCGGGCGTGGTGGCACAGGCCTGTAATCCCAGCACTCGGGAGGCTGAGGCAGGAGGATTGTTGTGAGTTCGAGACCAGCCTGAGCTACAAAGTGAGCTTAAGGCCAACCTGAACTGCATAGTGAGACCCTGTCTCAAAAAGACAAAAAAAAAAAAAAAAATACTTTGGTTGCCATGTAATGATAGTTCTGAGCTTTTACATTTATTAGCTCAGTTACCCTTCCCATATCCATAAATTAGATACAACGACCCTGTATTATAGATGGACACTGATTAGTTATCTACAAATCTCTACTGCTATAAAACCTACAATTACATTAAAAACCTAAGAGGCACAGTTAAGACCCAAAGCTTAGATGTCCAAGACTTACAATCACTATTTTGTGTGACAGAAAAGAGAAAGAAGACTTGAGAAAAGCCCTTGCTATATGAGCTGTGGCAAGCTATTCTGTTTCTGTATCCTGGGAACAATAATATTTGCTGGTTCAATCCACAGTTCCACAAAAAAAAAAAAAAAAAAAAATTTGCTGGGTCAGGGAGATGGCTCAGTGGAATAGGCACTTCTGTGGCAAGTGCTAGGGCCTCAGTTCAATCCCTGGTTCCACCAAAAAAGGAAAAAAAAAAAGACATAAGTAAAAAAAAAAATAATAATATTTGCTGTCATTATACTCACAAACATCACAAAGAACAAATTTGAGAGCAGTGATATGAAAAACTTAGTGAATATGAGCTGTGCGTGCTGACACATGCCTGTAATCCCAGCACATGGGAGGTTGAGGCAGAAGGATTGCCATGATTTCAAGGCCAGCCTGAACTACATAACAAGTCCTTGCCTCAAAAACAAACAAACAAAAAAGACTAAGTGACTATGGAGGAGTTTAGATAGCTGTTATTTCATCTAGTTACCTTTTGCTAAGCAAGAGTTGTTCATTTGCTCATTAAATTTGAAGTACTTTTAGGACAATCAAGACTCAAGCAAACCACAAATGACCGTTTTTGGAGTACATTCACAAAACCATCCAAACAAGCTTCTGGACTATCTTCCTTCTTACGAGGAATGACAACAGTCCTAGAGCCAAGTAAAATAAATGGATTTAAAAATACCTTTATGAAGGAGGCTGTTGTAGGTTTAAAAACAAGCATACTCCCTGGTGTAATGGCACATACCTGTAATCACAGTATATGGAGGCTGAAGCTAGAGGATGACCATGAGTTTGAGGCCAGTCTAAACTATACAATGAGACCCTGTCTCAAAAACCCAAATCCCCAAAACCCAAAATAATATAAAACCAAAACCATAACATCTACATGATTCTTAGAACATTATCCTTTGGATTAGAGGTAGATAGGGCACAAGGGTTTGGTTGAGTGGCTCTGTGGTAGATATATCCTGATTGTCTTTATTCTAGGGGTTTCTGCTATACTGCAAGGAAGATTTAAGCCATAAACGTGGGACAAGTCTCGCATTACTCACAGATATCCTACTGACAAGTGGTAGCTACACTCCTACTGACCCCACCCTATATATCAGGGGTGAACTCACACACTGAGAATGGTCCGGAAGATGGTACAGATGATCTGGCTGCCACCTGCAGGGATTTTTAAACTATTACTTTTAAATCATAGCACTTTTCTGCATCATTTTCAGGGACCTTGACTCACTGGGAGGATTCCATGGCCTCCGGTGGGAAACAGTCATGAAAATAGCAACTAATCGGGGCCGGGGAGATGGCTCAGTGGAATAAGCGCTTCCCTGGCAAGCACAAGGGTCTAAGTTCAATCCCCAGTTCCGCAAAAGAAAAAAAAAAAGTCTCACTTAAGAATATGATGGACTAGGGAAACAGTCTGGCAGTCTAAACTCCTGCCTGGCAAGCACAAGGTCCCAAGTTCTGGGATCACATGCAGTGCTGGTTCCAAAACTGGTAGCTCATGCCTGTAATCCCACAGCACTGGGGAGGCTAAGATAGGATGACCACTACAAGTCAGAGCTGTGTGGTGAAACCCTGTACCAAAGAACCAAAGAACGAAAGCAAGCAAGCAAACAAGACCTGCTGGGTGTTGCAGCACACACCTGTAATCCCAACCCTCAGAAGGCTGAGGTATGAGATCACAAGGAGTACAAGGCCAACCTGTCCCCCAAAAAAACAAAAACAAAACAAAAAAGAATACGGCCTGATGAGCCTGCCATCCACCCCCTCTGCAGGTTACCTCTTCCTGTTAGGGAAGGACCTATACATACTTCCATGAATTTTACAAGCAACTAAAACCATTACAAGCAAGCACATCTGCATTAACAAGCTTGTTTGAGAATGCAAATATCAAGATATTGTTAACTCTCCAAATATTTTACACATTACTGTGGATTTCTTATATCATTAATTCTTTCTTCAATGTTTGTTTCTGTTTTTAGAAAGAATAGTTTATCAATATATTAATAAAATTTGAACAATATGACATCAAACATTATTAGTCCTTTAGTGCTTCGCTGTTGTATCTTCTTCCTATACCCTAGATTATCAGCTGCATGACTGAGAAACCAGTATCTTACACTTTTATCACTAACAGAACCAAGCACAGACATTGACATCTAATACACAACTGATGGTCTGGAGATTAGGTCAGTGAAGGAAATAAAGAGCAAATTAAAAAAATAAAATAAAATCCTCTCAGCAACTGTGGCTCGGGTTAGGAACAGAAACAAAGTCTGATTTCTAAATGTCTCATGGTGCAGGGGAGCCTCACCTATACAGTGAAACATAATGAAGCTTCACTGCATAGCCCAAAACTTCAGGGGTTTCTGAGACCCTGGGTAGCCCAGAAATTGCCACCTCGAATACTTTCACAGTTCTTTCCACCACTTTCCACAAATTCATTTTACTTACTGCCATTCAGGATAGAAAAATAACCAACTTTTTAAGGGAAGGGTCTACAGGGTGTTTAGGGTCTCACTACTAGATCAGACTTGTAGTGATCTGCCTGTTTACAGCCTCCCAAGAGCTGGGATTACAGGTGCACAAAATATCCAAAATTGAGACCTCAACAACCTTGATTTTAGCCAGGTTCAGTGGTGTAAACCTGTAATCCTAGCACTTGGGAGGCACAGGCAAGAGAATCACCATGAATTCATAGCCAGCCTGAACTACATACTAAAACAAAACAAAATGGGGGTGGGTAAAACTTAGGCTCTGTATTAAGCACATAAATAAATTTAACTACTTTCTCCCAACTATACCTTCATTTGCTGGACACTTCCTTCATCACTCCATCAGTGATGGGCTGTACATTTGTGAAATTCTCAAATCCTAAAGCCTATGATATGGTCTCAATGTCCAAATGGCACTAAAAACTCATTGTGCACAAAATGATAGCAAGTAATTATTATGTCACCCTTCCAGTACCATCTGTGCCAAATGGCTATGAAAATGGTGGGGAAGCTACAAACAGACAAATCTATGTCCCAAACTTAAAGAATGTGTGGCAGGCAAGTGTACGGATCACAGGAAGTGGAAAGGTTGTTGCACAGGGTACAGAGGTGCAGGTAGAACACCTGAAGACAGCGGAGCTCTCAGGTCCAGCCAGGCTAAATCAATGAGAAAAGCAACACAGACGAGAACAGGCAGCAAGGTCACTAGTGAGGAACCGGATCAAAGAGCCAAGGAGGAAGTGAAATGGCCCTGGGAAAGGAAAGGTGGTCACATGGAGGAGGCACGCAACGACATTCTGTCCTGAGACTCTGGAAAAGCAAAGCTGGTTGGCTGGGTACCTCAGATTAGGGTTTTACAGTATATTAAGGAATGCTTTGCCTGTCTCTGGAAACTAAAGAATGTTCTATTATTTATTTATTTTTTCATTTGTGTATTTGGTCTCATAGTGATCCTCATATAGGTCTCATATGCAGATTGGACTCATAGTGATCCTCCTGTTTTCAGCCTCCCTATTGCTGGGAGTACAGGTGGGCGCCACCACACCCAGACTCTGTTGCCAGCTCAGCACGCCCCAGGGGTGGGGCTGGCATGGCACGTGAGACCCTAGAATTCTAATGGGCACATACAGTGATGATGACAAAGCCTCCCTTATGTTGCCACTGGTGAGAGCCTTTGTCAAGCTCACGGGCTTCAAAATCCACATAAAAGTAAACATAAGCAGAACTCTCCTGGTGAAGATTTCCTAAGGGCAATACAAAATGACATGAGATCCTACACCAGTAAGTTTGGGTTTCACCATAGTTTCCAGTTATTGTCTTTAACTTTAACCAATTCTCATAAGTAATTTTAGTTTTAATTTCTTTAGGGCTGGTAAGATGGCTCAGTGGTATAAGTGCTTCCCTGGCAAGCGCAAGGGCCTGAGTTCAATCCCTGGTTCTGCAAAATAATAATAATAATAATAATAATAATAATAATAATTTCTTTATTAATGAAAAAAAAACTGAGAGGATCCGTGTGCCTATGCATTCTGCATTCTGCAGGCTCCAAATTGCTGGCCTGTTACTGAAGTCAGCCCTCCTCCTGTGGAGGTAAGTTGAACCCACCTTCACTGGAGACTTCTGGGATCCCCTGCTGCATACAATTTGCCGAGAGCATGGCATCCTGTGAACAGTAAAGACACAAGGATGGTTCCAGGTCAAAAACTGCACAAAACCTCACGGCGGGAAAAGAGAAAACGGCCGCGCGGCATCCCTACGTATTCCTTGAACTCTTCAGAAAGAAGGCTGTGACTCAAAAACCTGTCATTGCATGGGGGAGCTTTCCAACAGTGGGTTGGAGAGTACAGTCGCGCACCAGGCTGGGAGAGGCTCCTCTCAGGCACCGTGGCTGCATTCCCGCTAGGCGGCGTCTCTAGGCGACGGGAGGCGCCAAGGCTGGGCTCCGGGCCTCACAGTCCCGGAAGGCAGTTACATCTTCCACCCCTCCCTCCATCAGGGCCCTGGCTCCTAATCGAGGCCTCGGCCCGGCCCAGACCACCAGTCCTACACTATTAAGCTTGCGACCCTGGAGTGGCACTTTCTACGACACAAACTTGGCCTCCAGGCCTCACCAAGGACCCGTAGTTCAGACCCAGCAATCTGCGCCAGCGCCCGACCAAACCGCGCAGGAGGGGGCGGGGCGAGCGGGGGGGGGGCACAGCGTAGGACACCCGCTTTTCGTCTCCCGTTGTAGACTTTAAGCAAGACTGGTGGAAGATGGGCTGGGGAGATGGCTCAGTGGAATAAGCGCTTCCCTGGCAAGCGCAGGGCCTGAGTTCAATCCCAATTCCACCAAAAAAAGAAAAAAAAAAAAATCAAAAAAAGACTGGTGGAAGAAAGCAGTGGTGGCAGCCAAGGCCGAAGCATGCTAGCAGAGGAGGTCCCGCTAGAACCACCGGCGGTTGCAGTGAGCAAAGCATCTGCCAGGCAGGAACAGCTGGGATGGTATAGGAGGATGACAAGGAGAAGCCAGTGAGGGCAAGTGGTGGCTAGGGGTTCAGCAGAGTACCCTTTCATCCCTCTAGGAGCAACAACACGTTCAGAGTGATGGGCAGAAAGAGCTAGGAAAGCCAGGTCCTGATAAATGGTGCCATTTCTGAAGGGTTCACCTGCAGTCAGGCCACGCAGACCTTCCACCAGGGTAAGATGGCCAACGGGCGTAGGGCCTCCACGTTAGCAGCCTGGAAGATGCCAACCTCCCACAAGTGTCACAATGCAAGCCTTAGAAGTGGTGAATCCACAGAAGTAGGGCCGATATTTCACAACTACCTTCTCCAATTGATAATGGCCTATCTCAAGAAAGCAGCAACAATGAAAGGAGCTAGAGAGGGAAAGGATAGAGAGAGGGCCTGGGTAGATGGCTCAGTAGAATAAGCAGGCTTGCCTGGCAGGTGCAAGGGCCTGAGTTCAACCCCCGGTTCTGAAAAAAAAAAAAAAAAAAAAAAAAAGAAAGGATAGAGAGAGCCAGAGAGGTAAGCGAGCAACAATAGGGGAGAGAGTGGGAACACAGAGCTGCTAGATCTGGTGGCATGGATAAAGCAGAGGAGGCTGGAGCTGCAGGAGCTGTAGGAGAGGGAGCAGTTTGAATGGGAGAGTACGCAGTGTCAGGCACTGGCACTTGTCTTGGGACCACCTGCACTTCCACTCCCTCCTCTACTCCCACCACATTCTGACCAGGGCTCAGCCCTCCCAGGTCCCTAACACCCTCCCAGACCACCAACACCTCTGCTGTCTTCTGGGCCATGGAAGTCCCTGAGGCAGCCACATTGGCAAGGGCTTACCTTCTCTGATGCCCACATGCGTGGACGACAGAGAACAAAGGTCCTAGAAGAGCTGGTAAGATCCCAATTCCCTGGACTAGGACTGAGTCTAGCCTGGCCCTAGGGTTGTTTAGGACTTTTCCTTCAGAAAAAGTTTTTCTGACAGTTTCCAACCTTGATTTTTCTCTTCCTGAGGTCCCAGAGTGCCCCTTGAATAGGTACTTCCTTTTCTCAGAATACATTTCCCTTGGCCAGCCCAAGTGTTCTGTTACTGCAATCGAGGATATTGGTTTATAACAACATCAAAGAGAAACAAAACAACCAAACAAAAACACTAACCCAAGAAGCAAGATGGCAGCTCTCACAGAGTAGCAGAGATGTCACCATCATGGTGCTGTCTTCTCTCAACCTCCTGCTTCTCTCTCCAGCAGGATTCAGTGTGTGACATCCTGGGGTAGGGAGCCACAGGGAGCAGGGATGCAGACAGAGCCCCAGGGAGGCATTCTGTGGGTACCACTTTGTGACTGGATGGCGCAGCAGGAGCAGCTGGAAGGGAGCTGTTTGAATGGAAGAAAGAAGGCATGAAGTTCCATAAATCTGTGAAGCACCATTAGCTGCCTACATCATCCAAGTGCCTCTGGTGACCCAAACGAACTAATCTCTGGAGAGTGGGAGTCCCAGGCAGTCTGGGAGACTTCCTTGGCCCAGGACCATGCCCTAGAAATTGGCCCCTCTGTAGTTAAGAATCTTCTAGGAGATGATGTCAGCACTCAAAGGGAGACCAAAGTGGCTGCCACCCAATGCCAGAGTTCTGACAAAAGTCCTGGATGCATTCTTGTTCATTCAAAGAACCCCCAAAGGCCAGCCTGTCAGCCAGGTATCCAGATATGCGGACAGGAATGAGAGAGCAAGTAAAATTCCCCAGGCCACCTGTCTAAATATTTGCAAGTTAGACATCAAAATAACAAGCCATTGAATAAGATATGTTCTATCCTCATTCTCTGACAAATATCGCTTTATTTTTATTTTTAAGTGTATTTAGTACAGGGTCTATAGGGTCTCACTGAGTAGACTGGATGCATAGTCATCCTCCTGTTTTCAGCTTCCCAGTGCTGGGATTACAGGTGCATTCCACCACACCCAGTCTCAATCACCATCTCAGCATGCCCCCAGGCGCGGGAACAGGATGGCATGCCATCTGGATCGAACCCCCGTCGCTGTGTCTGCCTAAGCAGATGCTTCAATCTGCTGAACTATCTGGCTGGCCCACAAATATCACTGTATTTTTTTTTTTTTTTTTTTTTTTTTTTTTTGCAGAACTGGGTATTGAACTCAGACCCTTGCGCTTGCCGGGGAAGTGCTTATTCTACAAAGCCATCTCCCTGGCCCCATAAATATCACTTTAAATGGATGCAACTTTTAAATGTATATCAAGATATGCTTGTATCAGAGAAAATTAGAAAAACCTCACAGATGGCTGAATTTTGTATTTCAAATGTCATGCCCTGTTGATGTTATCAGGAGGAGTTAGAGTTATGAGGAATAAAGATATATGTAATTCATCCAATATTAAAAGTATTCCATTCTGCTTCAGTCCACCATCGAGTGCGTGCTCTTGCCTCTTACACTATCTGTGTCTTCTCATGAGACTTTCAGAATGAAATGATTCCTGGCCAAGAAGCAAAAGCAGAATTGTCCCATTCCTCAGTGGATTCAGATGAAGACTGGTAATAAAATTAGGTACAACTCTAAGAGGAGACACTGGAGGAGAACCAAGGTAGAACTGCAAGGGGTTGCACAGGAGCTGCAACACGTTTACTCTCTGGGAGGTCACAAGACAATACCCTCTTAAATCATGGTCAAGACAATACTGAATCAAGTTTTAAAAATAACCATTGGCTGGACAGTGGAATATACTTAATTTTAAACCTTGTTTTTTTTTTTCTGTTATCAGTACTATTGAATCAACAATAAATTTTGAAACCTTTTTTTAAAAAAAAAAAAAGAATTCCATGAAGGGCCAGGGAGATGGCTCAGTGGCATAGCGCCTGCCTGGTAAGTGTGAGGTCATGAGTTTGACTCCTGGCACCAAAAATAAATAAATAAAAGTTCCATGAAAATTACTTATTTTCTTTTCAGCCAAGTCCATCATATCCTGCTGCTCTGATGTACAGCCTCGCAACAGCCCCCAAAGCAATGGAAACAACCATGGACTGCACCTCCCAAACTGTGAGCCCAAATAAGCTTTTCTGTTGATAAATGAATAATCTCTGGTGTTTACTATAATAACAGAAAGCTACCACAATACCACATGACCACATCTATAGAAAATGAGAATGTGGACACCCAGTCTCTAATGACAGAAACCAGATCAGTAGTCCTTTGGGCGCAGGGAATGGGAAAGTAGGAAAGAGTAGAAAGAAGGATTCCAGGGACATAAGAAAACTTTGTTTAGGGGAAGAGGCAGATATGTTCACTGTCTTCATTGTGGTAAACACTTCAGGTATATACATGTGTCAAAATGGTCAAATTGTACTCTGTGAGTAGGTGCAGCTCGTTGTTTATCAGCATCTCACAAAGGTGCTGATAATGTTTAAGGAGCTGAGTGTGGTGGTTCATGCCTGTAATCCCAGCACACAGAAAGCTGAGGTAGGGGAACTGCCATGTGTTCCAGGATCCCCCGGGGCTACCTATTGAGTTCCAGACTAGAGAGTGTGTTCTTTTTTATATATTTATTGTGTTTATTGGTACAATTTAGATATACATCATGATCACACGCATCATAGGGAATTTGGACCTGTACTGGTATCTTAGTTTCTTTTTTCTCCCATTCTCTTCCCCTCACCTCAACTACTCTTCTGTTTTATAAAGCTTTGTTTCCATTTTATCCTTTTTTCCCTTGCCCCTCCTTCCCCTTTCCTTTAAATTTTTTTTTTTCCCCTAGGGCTGACACAATAGCTCAGCAGATTAAAGCACTTGCAAGCAGGCACAGGGGCCGGGAGTTCCATCCCCAGGCCTGCTGTGCTGGCCCCACCCCGAGGGCACACTGAGATGGCAATTAAGACTGGGCGTAATGGCGTGCACCTGTAATCCCAGCTCTTGGGAGACTGTAAACAGGTGGATCACTACAAGTCCAATCTAGTAGTGAGACCTTGAACACCCTGTAGACTGTTCCCTAAAAAGATAAAAAATTAAAATTTTTAAAATTTCTTCCTGCTTCACAATACCTATTATATATTTTGGTTCTTTACACTTTTAGTTTCTTAGAAAGTTTTCTGACCAGTATTTTCTTTTTTTCCAGAACCAGGGATTGAACTCAGGCCCTTGCACTTGCCAAGCAAGCACTTATTCTACTGAGCTATCTCCTTGGTCCCTACACTTTTAGTGTCTGACACAACAAATAATGTAATATTTACACCTCTGTCCAATTTAGCTGAAGAGTATGGTCTCAAGGTGCCTCTATTTTGTATAGATGTCTCAAGAGCATCGTTCTTTGTGGCAGTGTAGTATTTCATTGTATTAAGAAAAAACATCTTTGGGGCCAGGGAGATAGCTCAGTAGAATAAGCACTTGCCTGGCAAGCACAGGGTCCTGAGTTCAATCCCTGGTGCCGCAAATCAAATAAAAAATTCTAATTTATATTTTTAGCCGGGCGTGGTGGCACATGCCTGTAATCTCAGCACTCGGGAGGCTGAGGCAGGAGGATTGTTGTGAGTTCAAGACCAGCCTGAGCTACAAAGTGAGTTTAAGGCCAGCCTGAACTGCATAGTGAGACCCTGTCTCAAAAAGACAAAAAAAAAAAAAAAAGAAAAAACATCTTTTTATGGGCATTTAGAAGTTGTTTCCAACATTTAGTATTATATGCTGTGCTACTATAAACTTGGGCATACCTATATCATTAGGGTATGATGTTTATAATTCTTCTGGGAAGACACTGAGAAGAGGAATAGCTGGGTCAAATTGGACTCCCAGTCCTAGTTTTTTTAGGAATCACCGCACCACAGTGGTTGCACCAGTCTTCACTCCCAGCAGTAGCAGAGAGGAGTCCCTTTCTCCCTACAGCCTTTGCAGCATTTGTCATTGGTTGATTTCTTCACAATAGCCATTCTTTCTGCAATGAGATGGAATCTCAGGATTAATTTGCATCTCTCAAATGATCAGTGATGTTGAACATTTTTTCATATACTTGGTTGCCATTTGTATTTCTCTCTCTCTCTCTCTCTCTCTCTCTCTCTCTCTCTCTCTCTCTCTCTCTCTCTCTCTCTTTTTGTGGAACCAGGGATTGAACTCCAGCCTTTGCACTTGCCAGGGAAGTGCTTATTCTACTGAACCATCTCCCTGGCCCCATGCCATCTGTACTTCTGGGAAATGTATATTCATTTCAAATGAAATGGATTGGATCTTTAAATTTGGAGAGTCTGATTTTTTTTTTGATTTGTTGTTGCTGTTTTTCTTATATAGTTTAGTACAGGGACTACGGAGTCTCACTACACAGATTGGACTCCTAGTGATCCTCCTGTTTTCAGCCTCCCAAGAGCTGTGATGATAGGCTCGCATCACCATCTCAGTCGTTGTCTCAGTGTGCCCAGGGGGCAGGGCCGGCATGGCACACGGGGGATCACACTCCAGTCCCTGAGCCTGTCTGAACAGGAGCTTTGGTCCACTGAGCTATTTGGCCAACACTGATTGTTTTTTTTTTTTTTAGTTCTTTATATTCTAGATATTTGTCCTTTGCTGGAAGAACAACTAGCTAAGTTTTTATTTATTTATTTTATTCTGTAAATTGTGTTTTTACTCTGTTAGTGATTTCACTCTGCCAGTCTGTTTCTTTTATTTATTTATTTATATTTATTTTTTTTGTCTTTTTGAGACAGGGTCTCACTATGCAGTTCAGGCTGGCCTTAAGCTCATTTTGTAGCTCAGGCTGGTCTCGAACTCACAACAATCCTCCTGCCTCAGCCTCCCGAGTGCTGGGATTACAGGCATGCGCCACCACGCCTGGCTCCGTCTGTTTCTTTTGATTGGTGAATTGAGGTCATGTACATTGATGGTTATAACTACTCTATCTTTGCATGACCTTGACCTATTATTTTCCTACTGATGATTTGCTGTCTTTCCTTGCTATATGATTGTTTGCCTCACCTGGTGGCTTCTTTCTGTTGATACTCTTGGAATTGTGGCCCTTAGTATCTCTGTCTAGAATATTTTTCAAAACCTTTTGCAGCACTGGTTTGGTTTTCATGAATTTCTCTCTCTTTTTTTTTTGTCAAAAGAAATGTTTTACTTCTCCATTAATGCTGAAAGATAATTTTGCATGATACATTAACCTGGGTTGTAAGTTGTTTTCTTTCAGGACTTGAAATGCTTTTCTCCAAGCTCTCCTTGAGTTGAGGGTTTGTGTTGAGAAGTCTGTTGTGATTCTGATGGGCCTTCCTTTCTTTTATAGGTGATTGTTTTTCTCTTGCCAGTCTTACTATGTGGAGGACCACCTGGGCGACTCTCCTTAAAAGAAGAGCAGCTGTCACCATTTTGGCTGCGCCTGACCCTATATCCATGTATTAATAGGTACAGAGCTGGCTAGGAATTCTCCTTATCCCTTCAATTGGTCTTAAGCAAAGTGTATTAGTCCAGCTGAGGTGCTGGTGGTAGTCTTTGAAGACAGCATGTATGGTATCCTGGTAACCCCCACCCGCTGCTCTTTGCTATGAGCCAGATCAAGACAGGACGAAGAGCTAATGCTCCACATTGTTGGCTGGGATCAAACCTCAAGACAGAGGCTCTGACTTCTAGAGCTTGAAAGATTATACATCAGAACTGAAGCACTGGACCCCAAAACATTAGATAGTATCTCAATAGTATAAGTTACTTTTTCTGTATATTCTTCTCTTTGCATACAACAGGTAAATGCAGGCCTCCTACTTAGCCCTGCTCACAATACTCACCTACTTTCTGCAATTCTCAATCATTCATCCTCAGGCTACTCCTCCTTCACAACTGAATAAAACCCAGGTGCAGCCCTGGGTCAGCCTCTTTGCTCTGGAAGGCCATCTTTGTGGCTAGACTTAGGGCCCCTTGGCTCCCCATAATTATAAATATACTTTAGTGTCTTTATATTCACCATGGGTTGTACTGGGAGTGGTAGATTGGAATTAACTTGGGATTCCAATAAGGTATATTTGGGATTACAAAGATAGACTTCTTGGACCAAGACAAGGACCACAAGGGCTTCCTACATTACTATGCTATTCTTGTGCTGAGTTTCTGGAACCTTGATTAATATATTGATTAATATATACATGGTATTATATAAATCTTGGAGTAGATTTATTTTGATCATAACTAATTAGAGCTCTTTATGCTTCACTTATGCGTATGTCACATTCTTTTTTCCATGCCTCAGAGATTTTCTCTATTACCTCTATGAACATGTCTTTATAGTGTGTGTGCTGATTCCTGCACTTTCATTAAATGCAGTCAATCTTATGTGTTCTTCTTTTCTTTTTTGCATCATCTTCCAGTTCTTAGATTCTTATTCCAAGGTCCCTTACTATTTTTAATGGATCTTTCCTTTTGTAGTTAATAACTGCAATTCTCTTTCTAGGTCTGATATTATATCTTCACATTCTTTCATATAGTTTGCAAACTGCCAGTGGAAATTTTTATTTCCTGGATGCTTTTCAATCTTTTTCTTGCGTTCCATTTCTTTCCTATATTAGGCATTCATAGCATCCATCATTTTTTATGTTCCTCTTTTTCTTTTTTTTGTGGTACTGGGGATTGAACTCAGGCCCCTGTGCTTGCCAGACAAGCACTCTACTGAGCAATCTCCCCAGCCCTATTCTTTTAAATCTATGTCTGTTCTACATTTGCTGAGTAAGTTCTTCATCATGGTTGTCATCTTTTTTATTCCATGAAATTATTTCTGTTGTGCTTTCCTCTATAACCTCATGTATATATTTTTTATTCCTGCTGCTAGCATTTCAGAAGATTCAGGTGGATGACCTGCTTTCCTCTATCACTTTGTCCATTGGTGGGCTGTAAGCCTGGAATTGAATTTTATTTCTATATCCTTTCATTTTCTGCTTTTTAATTTGTATTTTCCTTATGCTAGGTAGCGCTATCACTGGTACTGAGGATTCTCTAAGTATCCCTCTGAGATGTCTTCTAGTTCTGGCCGGTTTTCGGTCTTTCTGTCTGTACCAACGTCCTATCTTCCTATTTTGTTATGGAGGAGGAGCCTATTTGGCTCTACACCCAGGCCGTTAGTACTGAACTTTATTGTTTTATTTTTTCTCTGTCCTGTCTTTATTCTTTCTCTTGTCTTCTTCAGCTCCCAAAGGGTAGGTGATCAATCCTTTTTCATTAAGCCTTGCTTACAGTATATTTCTCCTAAGTTATTGCTCTGTTCTGTCTTCTATACCACCTAAGTTCTCCTTCTCCATAGGGTAAAATCACTCTACCAAGGGAAAACTCACTGTGTATGAGTTTTCTGGGTTATGCTGGATGTTGTTACATAACTATAGATCTTGCTTTTAGGGTTAGAGATACTAAATTAGCAGTTACCACAGATTATTAGCTTTTAGACTATGCTAACTGACATTGTTATTGCGAATTATCCTACTTTAGCTCGGATGCCACACTTATTGTGATCAGTTGTTCACACTCATATGAGGATTGTGATTAACTGGGGCCCTAATCATCCCAAAACTAAACAACCACCCTGAAGAAAAGTTCCTCAGTTCCCTCATCAAACGCAGAACCTGTACTGAATTACCCCACCACGTCTACAGTAGGATTACTGCTGGGGGTGGGACTGATTTTAGTCACACCATTTACTCTTCTCACACATTGGTCATAGGGTGGGTATAGTGTACTTGTCCCTCTACCACACAAAGCTGTTTGCCTGTTTGAGATACTAGTTGCAGGACAAGTGGGGGGCCCTTGTTTTTTTTTTTTTTTTTTTTTTTTTTTTTTGTCTTTTTGAGACAGGGTCTCACTATGCAGCTCAGGTTGGCCTTAAGCTCATTTTGTAGTTCAGGCTGGTCTCGAACTCACAGCAATCCTCCTGCCTCAGCCTCCCAAGTGCTGGGACTACAGGCCTGCGTCACCACACCTGGCCCTGCGGGTGCCCTTGTGCTACCACTCACCAAGTCTGCTTGCCTGCTTGCTCTGTTGGTCACAGAGCAGGAGGCCTTCTTCCAGCCTGTTGTAGCTAGGACTAAGTCTGGTTTTTGGCCCTCAGCATAATGGAGACTTGGTAGTCCCAGCTTCTACTTCTCCTCAGAATTACCCCAGTCTACTGTCCTACCGACAGCCATCTACTCTGACTGGACAACCCTTCCCTCTTTCCACTCAGGGACGTTGGAGCTGTTCTGCTGCTAGAGTTCATGTCCAAGTCCCTTAAAATGAAATGGTGGTCCTGCTGCCTGCTGCTACTTCTCCACATGACTGGGTCAGGCACCACTTTAGCTCACAAAGGTAATTCGGGAGAGGGCTGCTCAGGAAATAGCATCTCCTGTTCTCACTGCTGCCAGACTGCACAAGATCCTCTCAGGGACCTGGACCCTCTCAGTCCAGGTCAAATCTCAGTGCCCAGAGGAGCAGACTTGCTTTCCTAATAGTGAGTTCTTGGACAGCACAGCAAGATGCTGTCTCTAAAAGAAATTTAATTCCTGTAGTTGCACAAACTGTATTTTATGGAAAGGAGTGATGGCTCAGGCATAGTTGAGAACCCAGCAGCAGGCAGACTGAGAAATGGGGAAACCTGCTCATTGGGTATCTCCCACTCTTTCTCTTCTGTCTTACCCTGATTACCAAAGCCATTAGCATCATTTAGGCTCATACACTCAGATTCCTTTGCTGGCCTGCTGACCAGTTCAGAGGAGGCCATTTCTTTGGGGAAAAGAGAAAAGGACTTATTCAAAGTTAGCACCTGTGACATTGGTCCATAACGGAGACAGAAAGGAGAGGTCTGATGGGGTTTAATGTGGGCTTTAATTGCTTCAAACTGCAACCTCACCTTTACTGGTGGCAGACGGTCTTTTCTAGGGAGGCACAGGGGAAGATACTACAGATCTTTACACTGCACTTGCTCTATCACTTTCTTCCAGCTTCACCTAATCCTTCTCTTTCTTGTAGAAAACTGATAGGTTCTGGCCCTAGTATGAATTGCTAAAATCATTATGGTGGTCATCCAATATGGCTGGTGCCCTTAAAACAAAAGCCCATCTTCCCAAGACCACCTCCCCCTTCTTCTCCAACTTAGTCCAGTGTATGATTTACTTCCACCCTTCCTGTTGCCTCAGGGAAGACCCCCAGTCAGCTCTCTCAGGGATATCTAAACATCCCCTTCAAACTCCTCCCCTGACAAAAGGCCATAAAAGCCTTATCCTGTCTTTGTCTGGAGAGAATTCCTTATCTTCCCCAAATTCTCTCCCTGTCCTCAAAGAAAATAAAGCCCCTTTCCCTTTTTCCTTCTGCCTGTCTCTCTGCTGCACTCGTTACCTGAAAAAACTTATCAAAAACAAACCAAGCTCCTGGGCTGAAGCTGCATATTCTGCCTCTTCTTTGTGTCAGAAGAGAAGAAGAAGTGTTACATGTTTAGCAAGAGGGACTTTCGAGAAGTTGCTCACCTCCCAGAGGAAAAAAAGTGCCCATTATAATTGGAACGCTTGTGACCACTAGGGGGCAGAAGCAGCCCACATAGGGGAAGTGGAGCTTGTGGCGTGGTTATTCATTATTTATTTGGTCTCCTAGGATACCCCACGGGAACACTGTGTTTATGCTTAGCAGAGCTGGTGTCAGGGCCATGGTCTCAGTTCTGATTCCATAGCATGCTGGTCTCAATACCAGAATACCTCCCTGACCTCTCAGATTTTTAAAAAATTATGGACATGTGGTGGAACATGTCCATAATCCCAGCATGCAAAAGGATGAGGCAGAATGATGGTCACAAGTTTGAGGCCAACGTGGGCTGTATGGTGTGTTCAAGGCCAGGCTGAACTACATAGTGAGACCCTGTTTTTTTTTTTTTTTTTGTTTTGTTTTTTGTTTTGTTTTTAATGATGTCCTGTCTAGGCAGCAGACATAGCTCTGGATTTGTTACCCAAGGGCTGATAAGTCTTGTTTTGCTTTGGAGACGGGATCTTATTATGTAGTGCTGATTGGCCTTGAATTTACCAGGTATATTCAGCCCAGACTGGCCCCAAACTCACAGCAATACTCCTGCCTCAGCCTCCTGAGTGCTGGGATTATAGACATGCCCACCATGCCTGGAACTCAAGAGTGGATAAGGAGCCACTGGAAAAGAGGACACCTGAGTGCTATAATTTTTTTAATGTATTTTAGTACAGGGTCTCACTACACAGATTGGACTCATAGTGATCCTCCTGTTTTCAGCCTCCCAAATGCTGGGATTACAGGTGCACACCATCACACCCAGTGCAGTGCTATAAATTTTTAGTACACACCCCCCACCATGTCTGAAATAGGCTGACCTAACCAGGTGAGACTGCTTTATAGGAGAGAAGGAAAAACAAGGTTTAATGGGGGCAGAGGAGATACCAGGAAGCACCCATGTAATGCTTCATTGAAAGCCTCCCATTAGGAGCCATTGATGACCCTGACAAGGTTTAATGGGGGCAGAGGAGATACCAGGAAGCACCCATGTAATGCTTCATTGAAAGCCTCCCATTAGGAGCCACTGATGACCCTGACTGAGCCCTGCCAGAGCCTTGGGAGTGGGGTGCTCAGTGCCAGATGCAGGGGACAATTTTCTCTCCATTCTATCCCTATGGAATGAACTGCACAGATGTTTAGCAATTCACCCAGAGTCATAGAGCTGAAAGGAGGCACAGAAAGGATTTTAATTCAAATTTAACACAAGCCCATGGGCTTAGCTCCTACTCCTACTTATCGCACTTCAAGGGAATTGTCTTTCTTTTTTATTTAGTTCTGGGAGGATGTTGGTAGTAGATGGTAGGCACTTTGAGTTCATCTTCTGGAGATAAAGCTAGAAAATCTTCAAGAAATAGTTAAGTCCATGTGGTAATCCATGAAAGAGAGTTTCTTACTTTTTCACACCATTATTGTGAACATTTGCAATGGATGAGGTTGGTGATAGTTATGCTAGACGTGGTGGCGCAGGCACTTGGGAGGCTGAGGCAGGAGGACTGTTGTGAGTTCGAGACCAGCCTGAGCTACAAAGGTGATAGTAGTGACCTCAGCAGTGATACTATTTGAAGGTTAGGAGGCCAGTGACATGGAACTGAGATGCAGGTGACATGTAGCAATCCAGTGACAGCATCTATTGCACCCAGAGAAGTGCACTCGGAGGAGTCTGTCCAAAGCTATGGACCCCAATAGCATCAGGTGTATAGACCAGGATGCAGGCCCAAACAGTGCACCTGATGTCTCCTGGTATTAGAGCAGGGTCACCCATCCTATGGAGCAGGTCACTCTCCCAGGTGGCCCAAGAGTGGGTGTGGCTGTCTAGCAATTTCTCCCCTTTCCTTTGGCTGGGGACCAGCCCACCTAGATCATGCAGTTTAAGGGCCGGCGGTATAGCTCAGCAGACTAAGCGCTTGCTTAGGTAAGCGCAGGGACCAGTGTTCGATCCTTGGTTCCCCCAGCCGCGCCAGCCCCACCTTCGGGTGCGCTGAGCCGGCAATGCAATCCGGGCGCGGTGGCGCGCGCCTGTCATCCCAGCACATGGGACACAAAAAGCAGGAAGATCACTATGAATGTGGGCTGCATGCATAGTGAGACCCTGCACCAAAAAAAAATAGAAAAAGACAAAAAACCCATGCAGTTTATTCTCCAGATGAGATACCCCAGGGAGGTGGCCCCTCCTCCTTTGGCTTGTGCAGAAATCCATCACCCTTGGCTGGTGCCAACCATGCCTTCTCGTGCCACATTTACCCTCTGTGGATCCATACTCTGGCTAGACATGGGCACTGAATAAAGTCCAGGCTTGTGTGGGAGGACTCGGTGGTCATGGTATCTCCCCCGCCAGTAAGTATAGGAGGACTCAGTGGAAAGAGGCTATTCAGCTCCTCACAATCCAGGTGGCCTGCACTGTCACCGAGCTACTAGCCAGGAGAAAGCATCCACAAAGAAATCAATATGGCCCTGCATTAATTGTCAGGGGCAAGTGCACCATCAGAGGCTAAGAGCTGCTTCATGCAGGGCAAAGCATTCTCAGGATGCTATGTCAGGGCCGAGACTGGCTTTTCCTAGGAGGTACTGAAGTGGCATATGACAGCTGCCTTTTACTTCACCGCTTTGAAAAAATTTTCAGTGTGGTGCAGCGGTGTTGCCTGCCTGTAGTCTCAGGGTGTTACCAGCTTTTTGTAGCTGTGACCAAAGACCAGAGCAAAATAAAGGAGGGAAGGAAAGGTTTGCTTTAGCTCTTATTCTCGGGGGCTTTGGTTCATGATCAGCTGGATCCTTTGCTGTGGGCCTGAAGGGAGGCAGGGACAAGACTCAGTCCCTGAGGTCACACACCCCATCTTCCACTCCCTTAACCGGGATGCACCTCCTATTTCCATCACCTCCCAATAAAGCTGCCAGATTCTGAGCTCATCAATGTGTCCATCTACTGATGAAGCTAGAGCCTTTGTGGTCTAGTCACCTCTCTAGCCCCCAGTTCTGAACACAAGCTGCATTGGGGACAAAGGCATTCATTTCTACATGAGTCTTTGGGGGATTCTTCATATTTATATCATAACACTGAGGTACTTAAAAGACTGGAGATTTGCTTACCTAGGATTTTGAGATCTCCCTGGGCAATACTGTAAAACACTGTCTCAAGATTAAAAAAAAAAAAAATTAGGCAGATGTGGTGGTGCATGCTTGTAATCCCAGCATTTGGAAAACTGAGGCAGGAAGGTCACTGTAAGTTTGAGGCCAGCCTGGGCTACATACTGACATCCTGTCTCAAAAAAAAAAAAAAAAAAAAAAAAAAAAAAAATTACAGCAATAGAATAGCATTGCACATAGAAAAGTACCCAAATCACAAATGTACAGCTCAAAGACATTTACAGAGATGATCACACCTAAGTATTCAGGAACCAGATCAAGAAATAGGACATTTCCTGAACCCCGCACACTCCTCATGCCCCTGTCTAGCTGCTATCTCTTCTCATCTGCTTCCTTATTTCCCCCTTCCTATTCTCCACTCCCAGCCCCGCCCCCAGCATTTGGACCCTGCTCCCAGGGGATTCCTCCTAGAGGCTATGTTAAGGTCTGGTGCTTGTTATCCACTGGTTCTTCAACACTGCGGCAGTTAAGCAGGGCGTGGTGGCGCATGCCTGTAATCCCAGCACTCAGGAGGCTGAGGCAGGAGGGTTGTGAGTTTGAAATCAGCCTGAGCTACAAAATGAGCTTAAGGCCAGCCTGAACTGCATAGTGAGACCCTGTCTCAAAAAGACAAAAAAAAAAAAAAAAAAAAAAAACACTACGGCAGGTTAGGATCACCTGCGGAGCCCCGCCCACTGAAGTACGAGCTGGAACACAGGTGACTGAAAAGGTCATGTCCTGTCCATCACCTGCTAGCTGTGTGACCTCAAATGGGAACCCGCTGCCTCTGCAATCCTCCCCTGTGGAATGGGAGCAGACCCAGGAGAACCGAGGTCAAGAACCAGAGCACCGGGCCCACCCAGAAGGTGTCCATATATGGCATCTGCCATTGTCATTTTTATTCCAAGTAAGTGGTCTCACTAAGTGTTTTTGAAAGGGAGAAGGGGAAACTTGCAGGTGTAGTGGAGATACCAAGGCAAAGTACACAGCTCCAGGGACCAGCGCCCACGGTGGGCAAAGCCAGTCCTTCCTCACCAAGAACAGAAACTGACTGGCCGCAGACTCTGATGCTGAAAGCAGCTCTGGGAGAAAGAAGGCCCCTCAGCTAAGCACCCACTGTGCTGCGCAGCCAGACTCGACATTCATGCCTTTAATTCTGGGAAGCGGGAGGGAGCAAACTCATTCTTTTTCTCCCCCCCCCCCCCTTTCTTCTTTCTTTCCCTTCCCTCCCTCCTACCCTCCCTCCTTCCTTCCGATTTTTTCAGGGCTGGAGATTGAACCAAGCCTAGCTCATGCTACCCGTGCGCTCTACCAGTAGCTACTCCCCTAGTTCTTTTAATTTTTATTTTGACACAAGATCTCACTAAATTAATGGCCGGCCAAATAGCTCAGTGGATTAAAGCCCCTGCAAGCAGGCACAGGGGCAGAGGGGTGCCGGCCCCGCCCCCGGGACACCCTGAGAAGGCAATTGAGAATGGGTGTGGTGGCGCACACCTGTAATCCCAGCTCTCAGGAGGCTGTAAACAGGTGGATGGATCATGGAGGTCAATCTAGTAGCAAGACCCCGAATACCCTGTAGAACCTTCCCTAAAATACAAACAAAACAAAGATCTCACTAAATTGCCCTGGCTGGGCTCCAACTTCTGGTCCTCCAGCCTCTGGGAATCCCAGTGCAGGAACCCCTGCTAGACTCAACCCCAGCAGTTTGCGGGCACCAGCAACCCAAGGGACAACTTCTCACTCAAGCCTTGGCTATAGTTTTCCCAAAGCAAACCCTAGGTCAATAGGCTATTGATTACTTATTCACGGTACTTGTTTCAAAACATTATTTTGATTACACTAGTCCCTCGTTATTTCGCTGTTCGACTTGCGTGGACCCTTTGTTTTGTGGATTTTCTTTTTCTTTTTTTTTTTTTTTCGGGTTTTCAAAAAATAGTAATTTATTTATTGCAAATTTTTCGCGATATCATGGGCTTTTCGCAGTACCGTATAGTACACTTTATGTTGTTAAAATTACTTAGTTTTACGAGTTTAGAAAATGATTTAAAACATTAGAAGTGTTTTTAAAAGTGTGGGACAGGTTTATGAGTGTTGGGAGGGTTTAATAAAGTCTTAAAATATATAAATACTAAAGTAAATATAACGTTGCTACTTCTCTTATTTTCACTTATCATGGGGGGAGGTCTTCCGTGATAAGTGAGGGACCACTGTATAGAACGCAGAACATACAGATAAACAAAATCAGTCTCAGTCTCATCCAACAGAGACGGCCACTGTCGGTGCTTCTGCATTTACTGGTACCATTTGTGAGTCTGGGTTACCTGTGTGTGTATGTAAAACTTACCAAGGAGTCATCCAGCACCCACTCTAAAAATCTGCTTTCCTTCACTATATAGTATTAGTGGCCCTCTGTCAATGTCATTGAACATTCATCTTGCACAGTGGCCGTGTCTTAGAATCCCCCAGGGAAGCTTTAAAAATCCTAATACCTGGGTCCACCCCAGAGTCCAAATGAATTGATCTTGCCTGGGGCTGTGCTTGGGGATTTTGAAGGAGGATCCCAGGCAATCTTGCATTGTGAAACTGAGCTTGAGAGCTAACTGCTCTAGGGCCATTTTCTCGCAAGGACTGGCAGGCCATTTACTGCCGGGAGACAGTGGATCAATTCTCTTTTGGGGAATTTAGGTTTATTCCAATCTTTTTATTGTTATAAAGCAAGAAGTAGTATCTTTTTCTGTAAATAAAGGCTAAGTTGCCTTTACAGTTATAGATTTTAGCTTTTATAAGCCCTGAGGTCTCTGCCAAAACTGTTTAATTCAGTCAGTGTGGCACAAAAGCAGGCAGGCAACGCATAAATGAATGAGCCCAGCTGTGCGAGAAAACTTTATTTCCAGCCATCACTGATAGCCAGATTTGGCATCTCAGCCAGTTAGCTGACCCTTGTCATAGCCAATGTGAAGCCAACTTCCTTGAAGGCAAACTTCCTAGTATGAAGTGAATGTTTTCTTGTAGCAGGAGTTTTATACTGTTTATTTTTAGAAATAGGGCTATTCATCAATGTAATCATGTATTTCCTGTATGATGGAAAATAAATGTAATTTGTTTCGTACTTGCTTCCAAGCATGATCCATGATATTTAATTTATTAGTGTGGGGGGGTGAGGTGCTGTGGATTAAACACAGGACCACATCCAGTGCCCTGTTACTGAGCTACACTCCCAGCCTCTCTAGGAGAGGGATGTGATCCATAGATGGCCAGCAATGGGTCATCAGACCTGCTTTCTGTCACTAGCAGCTTATGTGCAATACTAGCTTTAACTTCACCTTCTCTGATCCACATCAGATTTTGGAGAACAATGTGGGCACGAGTAAGGAAATACACACAGCCTGGCTGTCTCCATTTTGTCTCCCTAGGTTCCTGGAATTTAATCTCTCCATCAACTGCAGTCATGTAGACCAGTCAAACTAGCTGTCCAGAATCTATCAGCAGACTGTTCCTGGAAACTTCTAGCATCAGCGCCCTGCCAGGGAGCGGCAGGAGAGACAACAGGAGGACTTCCATCTTGCTCCTTTGCCCCCAGCGTAAGCCAGGTGCATTGGGGCTGGAAGGCACTTGTTGGGCTGAGCTCAGGTTGCTAAATTTCATCTTCATTTTTTTTTTTTTTTTTTTTTTTGTCTTTTTGAGACAGGGTCTCACTATGCAGTTCAGGCTGGCCTCGAGCTCACTTTGTAGCTCAGGCTGGTCTCAAACTCGCAACAATCCTCCTGTCTCAGCCTCCCGAGTGCTGGGATTACAGGCATGCGCCACCACGCCCGGCTAAATTTCATCTTCTTAATTTGCATGATTTTGTGGGATTTTCTAGGTCAAGAGAGTAGCAAACCATTTTCACAGGTCACCTAAGGCCATTCACAGGAAGAGCATAAGTGGGAATTCTTTTTTTTTTTTTTTTTTGGTGGAACTGGGGATCGAACTCAGACCCTTGAGCTTGCCAGGGAAGCACTTATTCCACTGATCCATTTCCCCAGGCCTAAATTTCATCTTCTTAGAGGTGTGTGTGGCTGGCTAATGAGAAATGAGAAGGGACTTTGTGCATTGCCACTAAGCCTAGACTTAGTTTCTTTTTCCATCACAAAAATCTGAACCGGAAGCAGTAATATTGAGGGAAGGGGTAGAGGTGACAAGAACCTGGCTCTACTGTCTGATGCAGAGGAGGTTCACATGACAGAAATGTTTTGTGATCACATGAAGACTGATGATCAGAATTTAAATCATTTATAGAGAAAGCAGATTTGCCAAACTGCCTCTGGGCAGTTGCCCTTGTGCTGTGCTGGTGCATGGCTCCAGTGTCAGATGCATTAAAAAGTGTTCGCTTCTGATCTGAGCAGAGTCTGACAGGATTTGTTAACCTGTTTAGTGCCAGAGTCTGTTTAATGATAGTCTAGCATTTGCATGGTTAAGTTTTTAGACCCCGTAGTCCTTGCCCTTGAACATGGCTGTAGAATATACTGGCCTTTTTTTGTGTGTGTTCTGTGTAAAATGTTTTACCAAATATGCTTTGGGGGATTTCATATTTTTGCTTTTCTTACCTAAGGGTTTATTAAAGAGATGTCAGCTTTTATTGTTTTTGGTACCAGGAATTGAACTCATGACCTTGCACTTGCCAGGCAGGTGCTGTGCTGCTGAGCTACAGCTACAGCCCCTGTTGTTTTTGAGGCAAAGTCTTGCTATGAAGCTCAGGCTGCACTTGAACTCACTATGTAGCCCGGGTGGACCTCAAACTCCCATCAGTCCTCTTGCCTCAGTCTCCTGAGTGTGACTGTTAGGACTATGCCCAGTACTAAGTGATGTCAGCTTTCCTAAACTTGTCATCAGAATTCACATTATTAACCGGGCATGGTGGCACAGGCCTGCAATCCCAGCACTCAGGAGGCTGAGACAGGAGGATTGTTGTGAGTTTGAGACCAGCCTGAGCTACAAAGTGAGCTTAAGGCCAGCCTGAACTGCATAGTGAGACCCTGCCTCAAAAAGATTTAAAAAAAAAGAATTCACATTATTTTCCCTTTTGCAAGTGTTTAACTCCCATTGGACCAACTGTGCATTGCAAAAGAATTTCCTGGGTGTATCAGTGTATGCCTGCATAGTTTTTGTAAGAGTTAAATAGGCAAGTCATGATGAACATTTCAAAAATTTAATGTACTATAGGACACAGTAAAGCACGTTGTATGAGGTGGGTTTTTTGTTTGTTTTTTTTTTGTCTTCTTGAGACAGGCACTCACTAGGCAGCTCAGATGGGCCTAAGCTCACTTTGTAGCACAGGCTGGCTTTGAACTTGCTGTGATCCCCCTGCCTCAGCCTCCCAAGTGCTGGGATTACGGGTATGGATCACATCACGTCACTGTCACAGTCATCACCATAACCAGCTAAACCTTGTCTCTTTAATTCTGAGTCTGATCATGGTGGTAAGATGTAGGTAAAATCTGGGTAGTCATCTTTTTTTTAATAGTACTGGGCAGTGGAACCCAGGGTTGTCCTGCACACTAGTTCTTTCCCACTGAACGACACC
>PVKA01021879.1:0-37951 GCA_004027165.1 Ctenomys sociabilis
AGATCTCATATGAGTATGGTCCCCAAAGTCTCTTGTGCTGGAAGTAGGGTCCCCAGCATAGTGCTGTTGAAGTGGTGGAACTTTACTGAGGGGGAATCTAGTGAAGATAATTGGGTCATGACTGCCCTGGGGAAGAAATAGTGCTGGTCTCTTGCATTGCATTAGTTCTCTCAGGAATGGGTTGCTAGCAAGTAAGCTTCACTCCTCCAGCTCCCACACCTGCTTCCTGACCTGCCGTAGGATATAGGGCCTCACCCTCATAGGCACTCCCCATTACATTGCCGCCTGCCATGTAGTGAGGGAATCGAGGGGCCCTATCAGAGAAGAGGGGGTGCCAGTGGCACACTCTCAGGCCCCTAAAGCCATGAGCCAATTAAAATTTTCTTTTGCAAATTACTCAGCCCTAGCTATTTTGTTATAGCAACACAAAGCAGGCTAAGACAGTTATCAGTGGCAGATCTTGACCATAACCCTGTTCACAGCCTGTGAACACAGCAGTAACTGAAACAGTGGGAAGATCAACCACAAACATGAAAATATGTCAATAACATATGGTCATCCTCATTCACAGGTCTCATATATGTGAATTCACCTGCTTTCTAAGTCCAAGGTCAACACTTAGCATCTTCTAGTCATTCTCAAATATCTTTTGCAGGATAACACACATCCTGGGCTGAACTCAGACAAGTGGGCCCTCTGTCTTCTTGGCCCAGTTTCTACCCTATAACCAAGTATCCCAGTCCTTGTTTATCTATAGTACACAAGTGGCCCACTTAGCACCACGATTTTCACACATTTGTGCTATATTTTGGTGATGTCACTATTTCAAATAACAGCAATGTAGATTGAAGAGCTGCCCAGGGTCCCTGAGTGTAAAGTAGCTGGAACGTGCCTTACAGAGAACACAGATGTGTTGGGTGACCTTTGCTCAGACATGAGTCATTGTGCCCTCAGACGTGAGCTTGACACTTATGAACCAATAACTACAGATGCCTATAATAAGGTTATGTACTGATCAGTAGACAAAAACATAGCCCAGGCTGATAAGGATGTCCCTCCAAGTTCCCACTAGGAACAGTGGCTCCATGTTTACTCATTCAGTGTTCTTGGTGACTGGAGCACAAGCCTACAGCAAATAGTGAAGGAAGGCAAGGGGATATGACAGTGACCATGAATGTTGTGACTGGGCAGGCAGGACACACCTCTCTGAAGGTGATACTTGCCCTAGGCCTGGGCAAAGTAGGAGGTGGTGACTCTAGGAGACGCTGGGGTAGATATTCCAGGTGGCAGCTGGGCTGGAATTAGCAAGAACTCAGAGGATCCAAGACAATAAGAAGAGTGTGACCATAACACAGCACAGGGGAAGACCGGGTTGGAGAGGGGCATTAGCTGAAGGCCCTGAGAGACTGTGGAGAGGAACTGGGATGGGTTGTTTTCCTGGGGAAATTAGGCAGCAGAGTGACAAGATCTGCTCCATTCCTGCTGCACGGGCCAGATCTTGTGAGGGCCAGAAGGACTACAATGTTCCTTTTACTTAAAGAGCCATAAGAGCTGTCACCCCAGGGTGGCAGTCACAGAGCTGAAAATCTGGTAGGAGGAGCTGGGCTGTGGAGCGGAGGAGGGAGCATGCAGGGCCTGGGTCTGAGGAAGCATGTCTTTGGTTGTTCTGCACAAGGTCACAGCTGAGGAGCTGCAAGTCCTACACCGCCGGCTTCCTGGGACAGGACTGCTCTGAATGCTGCTAAGCACTGCCTCCTGTCTGCAGCTCACCTCCCTCTCTAGCAATGCAGAGCCAACCTGGAGACAGGTCTGCGTGCATGGACACCCCAAAGCTGAAACACTGAGCTCTTCACCCCTTCCCTTAGCTCACTGCCTCCCCCATCTCTCCTCTCAGATCCATATCCACTGCCTGTTGTACTGCCACTCTGACAGCCAGCTGCCCCCTTCCATCGCTGCCAGCCTGAGTCACTTGCACATTTGTCCTCTGCTTCTACACTTGCAATGCTGGGGCTAGGCTGTGGGTCTTCATCTTGGTAGGAGGTGTGAAGGACACCAGAAGTCCCAGGGGACCAGAGTCCAGGTCTGTGCTTCCGCAGACTTGAGAGAGGGCTGGCCAGGCTGTGTGCAGTTAGGGTTAGGCCTGAGCGATAGGCCAAGGACTGACAAGGACTTAGGTTACAAACAACTGCTAGGCTGGATCTTGTCACCTTGTCACCATGGCAAGCAAGGCTGGGTCTTGTCAGGCTGGGGAACCTGACCCTGGTCTGTGCTGAGTCAGAGGTGTATGAGGGACTTGCTGCTACCACCTGTGAAGATGTGATCCTCTGGGCTGAGAGGTGAAGCAGGCCCTCCACAAGAAGCCCTAGCTGCCCCCCCACCAGGGCTCCCAGAGGTTTCTGGGCTCTTTACCCCCTTCTCAGGATGCCATAGTCACTGAATATCAGAGAGGCAGCCATTTGTCTAGGGGGAGTTAGAGCCCCTCCATGCTTGCCAAAGCCACACCCAGAGAGCCTGAGCCACACTGGTGCCATGGTGATGCCACAGCAGCCAGCCTTCCCCAACCCGTAACCATGGGAATGTGCACAGGGCTGCGGGATTCTTATGCAATGCTTCTCAGGGAGGGAGACTCACTGGCCCAACCTGCTCCTCAGGATGCATGCTGGGAAGCCAGAGCCCCAGCCATGCCTGTGACATGGGTGATGGCAATCCACATACTACCCCATGAGGTATCTGAGCAGGGCTTCATCAGAGGGGCAATGCCCCTGAGAGACAAGGAAGGCAGGAAACAGAAAGTGTTGGGGGTGAGGTCTGCAGAGAACTACGGAAGAGAATTCTAACAGATGGGGTTGGCTGGCCATCTGCATGCAAGTGGAAAGCTCCAGCCACCTCTGGCTACCCTGGGACACAGCTGTATGGTTTCCTAGAGACAAGACAGCTGCCTGACAGGCTGTTCCATCATCCACAGCTGGAAGCTGGGGCTTCCTGAGGGGAGAGATGTGGGACAGGAGAGCTTGAGAGGCTGCCAGAAGAGTGGTGTCCAAGGGAGCACGGTATCCCATGAGGGAGCCAGACACACTGTCAGGGCCGAAAGCCTGGCTCACCCAAAGGCAGCCCTGTGCCGAAGGGTTCCAGGCCCTGGGCCTGCATCCAGGATAGGCCAGCTTCCCCTCCTTTATTAGCTCCCCTCCCCCATGAAGCTGTGCTTCTCTACATTCACGTTCTAGGCAGGGCTGAGCCCTCAGCTCTGCCTGGCCACTACCCTCTATGTCTTGCCCGTTTACTGTGTCTCCTGCCGCCACTAGTCCTCTTTGTACTCTTGGGAACCCACCACCCTTGCCTCCCTAACCCTGGAGAGCCAGGAACCTGGCCTCAGAAATGAATGTGGGATTCAGTGGCTGCTGCCTCCACTGCCTACCATGAGGCCCCATTCTGCTACAGCAGCCAGCACCCTCGGAGCAGAGATCTCCTGCCTCGGTCCAGGTCCAGAGCAAGCTCTTCTTACTGCGCACATGCCCACGTTCAGGGGCTATGGCCTCCAGTTTAGCAACATGTATCCAGCAATCCTTTCAACACCAAACAAGGCCACCGACACTGGGACCCATCTCCCATCCACATGAGGCAAGGACTGTCCTGTGTCTCACCCCTACTCTCAACTCTCACACAGCCCAGCACTTCCCACCACCTTCCCATCTGGTTCCTATAACTGTCCTCTGCCACATCTGCCCTTGTTGCCAGCTGTGGTGCCAAACACAATGGCTGTGTCAGGAGCCTTCAGTTTTCTGCCAAAAACAAAAAAAAGAAGGCTGTTGAGCTGCACACAGACATTTGCCGGCTCCTACTTGCCACACTCTGCACTTGGTCCCCCAGATCCCACAGTCATCTGGTCTCCTCCCACCTTGCTAGCTGTTCTTTCTCAGCCTCCTGGGGACTCTTGCTCCTCAGTTGGATTTAGAGATGTTTGAATCTTCCTGAGCTCAGGCCAAGCTCTTTCACGCACTGCCTCTCTCGGGGATGGTCTCACTTGTGCCCCTGTCGGTGAGCACCGTCAGTTCTCCAATGATCCAGAAGTCCGCCTTGAACCCAAGTCTCTGAGCTCCAGCTGCTCCTAGACATCCCCTCAGATGTCTCCCCTGCATCCCACTGGGCTTTGCCCCGTCCCCCACCAAACATCTCCACTGTGTCCAGTTTGTTGTCTCACTTGACCCTGCTGGACATAACACCTGCACCCCATTGGGTAGACCACCTGGACGCCTGCTGGACACCTCAACTGGGTACCTCTCATGAATATGAACTGAAAGTACCTGATCAAGGGGTGCTCTGGCCCATAAAACCTGCTCCATCTCCACCTTTACTTATTCCAGAGAGCTCCCTAAAAACTTTTTTAAAAATTTTAAATTTTAATTATTTATTCATTTATTTATTTATTTGGTACAGGGTCTCACTATACAGCTCAGACTCAAGATGATCTTCACATCTCAGTCTCCTCAGCACTGGAATTACAGGCATGTACTGCCATGCCTGGTTTCAGTGGCCGACATGGTACCCCTAGAGTACTGGGGGTTGAGCCCAGGTACTTGTGCTTGCCAGGCAGGTGCTTGGGCTAACGGGCCATCTATTACATTAATTTAGCATTCCTATTGGGTCTTGTAAATCTGTCCCTCTCTCTTCAATCACCATCACTCTAGTTCTAACCTCTTTTTGGTGTCTTGGCTTCCAACTGATGTTTCTGCTTATAACTCAGTCCTCACATACCATCCAGAGGGATTATTTGAAAACATGAGTTTATTATACCACATACTTCCAGTAGCTCTTAGAATCAAACTTGTTTAGTTTGATTCTGGCCCTGTATGACCCCAATGCAGCCTGGCCCCACTATTATTTCAAATCACCTTCTTCTTTTCTCATAGATCCAGCCCCATGGTTTATTTTCAGTTCTCCCCAGAAGCCAAGTTCCTTCCTTAGAATTGTCCTTTCCTCTACCCAGGATTCACCTGGCTAATTCATCCTCATCACTGTAATCTCAGGTTAGGTTTCTCTTCCTCCGGGAAGATTTGTCTCTTCTCTTTGGGCACTCCCAGGCTAAGCTTGGCCCTGGTATTTGTCCTCTGAACACCAAGCTTCTCTTCCATGCTCTAAAGGCACTTGTTGGAGCAGCATGCTCCATCTCTGAACAGCTCTAACTGCCTCCTGCTTGTAGTAGTTGTAGCAAACATCTGTCATGTCTGTGGCTGCCCAGAATGTTCTAAATACTCCTCCCTATGTTTGAGGAGCTCGCCACACAGTTCAAATCTTGCCTAGAGTGGAGGCCAGACATTGGGGTCCCAACCTTCCCTGCAGGCAACAGGCAGCATCACCCCAAGCTTTGCCATCAGCAACAGCTCAATGGGACGTGGGTTGGAAAAGAGCTGCAAGAAGCTGTTGGGGAAGCTGCTGCCTAGTGGGCTTGAGATTTTGGCAAGGGTGGCATTAGAGGACCTTAGCTTTCCAGGACAGCCATGTGGTATGCCTTACATCCTGTCCACACTATTACTGGTGGGAGCAGCTGTGTCTATGACCCAAACTAAGAGCGTGTCCTTGGCCACGGTGACCTTCTGGAGCAGACCGCATGCAGCTCCAGCTGCACAGCCTCTGGCCTGAGCTCTGGCCTCCTAAAAGAGGTGAGCCACCCAATGTCCTGTAATGTGCCATGTTTCTGCAGCGTGGGAACACTACCACAGAGCCTCACCTGGTGCCTTCCGGTCTAATCAGCATTCTACGGTAGAAAAGGTTATATAAATTATATACATACATGTGTCATACTTTTTATACTTATTCACTTATTTCATCTTTGGAACTCAGGACCTCATGCATGCTAAGAAGGTACTGGACCACTGCACTACATCCCCAGCCCTGTAAAGAGGTTTGTCATATGGTACTGGCTCAGGTAGGAGGCTGGGAAGCCAGCTGCCACCTGCACCCTGGGGAAGCAGAGACTGAGTAATAGATTCAGAGGCAGAGCCAGGCCTTTGAAAGCTGCATCCCAAGGGTGGGCAGAAGAAGCCAGAATCCAGCCAGAACCCTCTAGTCAGGCCCTCAACAAGTGGGACAGGGCCCACCCTCATTGGAGAGGGTTCTCTGCTCTACTCCTCTACCCATTCAAATGCCAATCTCTTCCAGAACCATCTACACAGGCACAACCAGAACTAATGATCAACACCAGTGGCCCAGTCAGATTGACGCACAAAATTGATCTTCACACCCTACTCATACCTATAGCCCCTTAGGAGGGCTACATCCCAAGGCAGTCTGCAGCTGTCCCCAGATACTTGTCGTATAAGCAAAATTTAGCAAGTACTTACCCAGTGGAGGAACGGACCCAGAGCCCGACCAGGAGTGAAGCCATGGAGTCACTGGGGGGACGAAGGCTCAGCCTGGTACCCACGGTCCTGCCTTCCCTCCCTCCTTCTGAGTCTCACCTGCAAGCTGCTGGTGGTCACATTTTTGCTTCCTGCCCAGCTGGTGAGGGGGCTCCTGGGCAGCTTGATCCATCGCACTCCAAGGCCTCATTCAGGAAGTCCGTCTGGACTGCTTCTGCCACCACCACATCCTGTCCTCAGCTCCTCAGCCCAGGCCCTGGGGCTCTTTAGCCCATCTTTAGTGTCAGGGCCTCACCCAGGACACAGGTCAGCCTGGCCTGGCAGCTGGGCCTAAGTCCATCTGCCACCTGGTGGCCAACAGGAGCTCTGCTCTTCTCCATCCGCCCTATTGCCTGCCATCCAGCGCCCTTTCTAACCAACCTACTCCTGCAGTCACTGGGAGCTGAAGCCCTTGCAAGGGCAAATTTGACAGCAAAATGCATCAGAGCCTCAGTCCAGACATTCTCATCTTGGAAGAGAGTGGAGGAGTGGTGGGAATATGAAGCTCTTGTGTGAAATTGGAAGGAGCAAGAGGGAGACCTGCAGCCTTGGGTAGAACCCCTAAAGAGGGGAGCATTGCACAAAACAAGTGCTTCTGACACTCCTGACACCATAAACTAACTGTCAGCACTAACCAACCATGAGCTAATACTAACACTAACCACTGATAAGGAGCCATGGCTGTGAGCTAGCTTAGCCACTAATTACTAATCACTAACTCCCACCCTAGCCACTACCATTAACACCTTTAACACTAATTGGTAATACTAATCTTTAGTCCCTAGTATGGTATGTGTATAGCTGTTACCCCTCCCCAAAGCCTCATGCAGTTATGGGGTGGACTTCTAGAGTTTGTGATTAACTCATGATCCACTGGGATTATGGGTATGAGTGCTACACCTACCCTGAGGCAGGTAATTTGCATTACAATGTCAGAAGAGAAGTAGCAGCTTGAGCTTCTCTACTCCTGCTTTTTCTCTCTTGCTCTTTGCTCCACCATGAAAGGTCTCTCTCTCCTGTGTGCCATTCTGCCTTGGAGCCAGCTGAGTGTGGACTAAAATCTCCAGTAACTGTGAGTTAAATAAGCCTTTTCTTCCTTCATTTTAGGTGTCATTTGTCCCAGCAATGAGAGAAGAATAACTGAGACAGTCCCTAACATTAACTGACACTGGGCTGGGGAGATAGCTTGGCAGCCTAAGCACCCACCTGGCAAACCCAAGAGCCCAGGTTCGATCCCCAGTATTGCATGCACACCATGCTAGCCACTGAGACCAGGCACAGTGGCACACCCTTGTAATCCCAGCACTAGAGAGGCTGGACAGGAAGATCACCACTAGTCTGAGCTGCATTGCGAGACCCGGTACCAAACACATTTTTTTAAAAAGGTTTGAAAAAGAAAACTTAACTAACAACAATCATTAACTAACTAAACCACAGTATGTTGGCAATTCTATCAACAGTTAAAACTCAGAGGGGAAAAAGAAGCTTGTAATGATAGTAATGAGACTACAGGCTCTCGTGTTGATGGTTTGTGCAAGAATCTACGAGGCGACTTATCTGGGAGCCGATCGCCCGGGGTGCATCATGTGCATCGCATTGGCTCCTAAACTCCAGGAGCAGGAGAATTTATTGTGAAATTCTGATAGTTTATTCTGAAGCTTTTGGTGTTTTTTTTTTTTTTTTTTTTTTGAAGTGTGCGTGAAGAATCAGATTCAAGGAAGTTTACTTAAAAATAGAGATCAATTTTTAATGATAGTTTGTTAAAGAATCGCTGACTACAGAAATAATATCCTACAGACTTTACACATTCTGTAGCAGAAAGGGTTCTGCAAGTGAGACTGACTTGCCTGCAACTCCCCAGAGCCCCTGCCCCAAGCTCGCCTAGCAAGTGAGAATTTTTCCAAATCTCCTGCCACTGTATCCACGTGAGCCTGGTTCAGTGAGGGTGCGGGAGAGCCTTTGGCTTCCCTCCACGTGTTCTGCATCATCCAGAGCTCCCACCCCAAAGACCTCAGAGCAAGTGAGTGAGTGGTCGGCCTGAAACACCCCAGACAGACTTGCCCAGCAACTCCCTGGAGCCCTTGCCCCCAAGCCCGCTGAACATGAATGACCTCTAATGACCAGAACTCCATCAATGAGAACGAAAGGAATCCACTAAACAGGAAAGACAATTAAACACAGGATACAAAGGAGTAAACAACAGCAGGAAAATTTCATGAAAAACATAAGTCAACACATTTCAATTATAACCATCAATGTAAACGGACTCAATTCACCAATTAAGAGAAATAGACTGGCACAGTGGATTAGAAAACAAAATCCAACAATATGCTGTATACAAGAAACACACTTAACTCAAAAAGACATTCATAGGCTTAAAGTCAAAGGATAGAAAACAATACTACATGCCCCAGCACCCCAGAAAAAAAGCAGGAGTAGCAATTCTGTTCTAAGACAGTCTCAACTTCAAACCAAGAATGATAAAATGACACAAACAAGGCCACTATATATAGGTTAGGGGAAAAATTCAAGAAGAAGAGGTAACACTTATAAATATCTATGAACCAAACACAGGAGCATCCAACTATGTAAGACAAACCTTAATGGACATGAAAAATCTAATATCCAAGAACACAATCTTAACAGGAGACCTTAACACCCCTTATCTCAAAAAGATAGATCAACCAGACAAAAAATTAGCAAAGTAGCAGAACTGAACCAGAGCTTGAAACAAATGGACCTGGTGGACATATACAGAGTGTTCCACCCAATCACACCTGAATACACATTTTTTCACCTGCACATGGGTCATTTTCCAAAATAGACAACATGCCAGTCCATAGGTCATGCCTAAGTGTCTTCAAGAAAATAGAAATTATCCCATGCATATTATCTGACCACAGTGCAGTGAGACTGGAAATAAATGACAAAAGAAACCAGAAAAACCTGCTAAATTCATGGAAATTAAACAAAACCCTATTCAGGTGGGTGCAATGAATGGGTCACAGAGGAAATTAAAGAAGAAACTCAACAATATCTACAATGCAATGAAAATTCAACCACAATTTACCAGAATTTATGGGATGCAATGAAAGCAGTTCTTAGAGGGAAAATCATAGCTATGAACTCACACATTAGGAAAACAGAATGGGAACAAATAAACACCCTAATGTTACACCTCTTATGTCTAGAAAAGGAAAAGCAAACCAAACCCAGAACCCAAAGATAAGAAGAAATCATAAAGATTAGAGCAGAAATTAATTGAATTAAGATGAAGAAAACAATTCAAAGAATCCACAAATCAAAATGCTGGTTCTTTGAAAGACTAAATAAAGTTGATAAGCTCCTAGCTAACCTCATCAAAAAGATAAAAGAAAAAATTCAAATACAAGCAATAAGGAATAAAAAGGGTGCAATCACCACAGACCCAGTGGAAATTCAGAAGATTATCAATATCTACTTGTAGAATCTTTACACTCACAGAATAGAAGACACAGATGAAATGGACAGATTCCTAGAAAGGTACAAATTGTCAAACTGAATCAAGAAGATATAACAACACTCAATAAACCAATAACAGCCAATGAAATATGAAACACAATAAAAACCCTGCCGACAAAGAAAAGTCCAGGTCCTGATGGATTCACAGCTGAATTCTACAAGAAACTTATAGAAGATATAATACCTACACTCCTCAAACTCTTCAGTGAAATTGAAAAGGAAGCAGTCCTCCAAAAATCATTTCTGGAGACAAGTATTATACTGATTCCAAAACCAGGGAAAGACACAACCAAAAAGGAGAGCTACAAGCCAATCTCCCTCATGAACGTAGATGCAAAAATCCTCAATAAAATCCTAGCAAACGGAATACAGCAAATCATCAAGAAGATCATACACCATGACCAAGTAGGATTCACCCCAGGGATGTAAGGATGGTTCAATATTCAAAAATCTGTAAACGTAATACACTATATTAATAGACTGAAATCTAAAAACCACATGATCTTCTCAAATGATGCAGAAAAAGCTTTTGACAAAGTTCAACACTCATTCATGTTCAATTTGATAAAAGGCATCTATGACAACCCAATGACTAATAAAATTCTAAACGGGGAAAAACTGAAATCTTTTACTCTTAAATCAGGTACAAGACAAGGATTTCCTCTATCTCCCCTCCTATTCAATATAGTCTTGGAAGCATTAGCAACAGCCATTAGAAAAGAGGGAGAAATATAGGGAATAAGAATAGGTAAAGAAGAAGTTAAATTATCACTATTTGTAGATGACATGATACTTTACTTGGAAGACCCCAAAAATTCTGCCAAGAAACTACTAGAACTGACTTGGAAATTCAGTAGCATAGCAGGATACAAAGTCAACACTCAAAAGTCAACAGCATTCCTCTACACAGATAACAAACACACTGAGAGGGAAACTATAGAAACAATACCTTTTACAATAGCACTGAGGAAAATGAAATACCTTGGGATTCACTTAAAGGAAGTCAAAGATCTTTTCATTGAAAATTACAACACCCTAATGAAAGGGATTATAGAGAATTTCAGAGAATGGAAAGATGTTCCCTGCTACTGGATAGGAAGAACCAACATCATGAAGATGACCATATTCCCAAAATTTTTGTAGAAATTTAATGCAATTCCTATCAAACTGCCACCAGCATACCTCCCAGACCTAGAGAAATCATTCCTAAAATTTATTTGGAACCAGAAAAGACCTAGAATAGCAAAGGCAATCCTGGCCAACAAAGACAAGGCAGGAGGCATCACAATCCCTGACTTGAAATTATACTACAAAGCCATTGTGATAAAATCAACATGGTATTGGCAACGAAATAGACCTGAGGATCAATGGAATAGATTAGAAGATGCAGAGGCCTCTGCAAACACACTCAGCCACCTGATCTTCGACAAAGGGCCCATACATGCTTACTGGAAGAAAGATAGCCTCTTTAACGAATGGTGCTGGAAAACCTGGCTTTTTACATGCCAAAAACTAAAACTTCACCCAGGTCTATCACCATGCACTAAGCTAAAGTCAAAATGGATTAAAAGTCTAAACATCAAAACAGAAACACTCCATCTCCTGGAAGAGAAAGTAGGAGGAACCCTTGAAGACATAGGCGTAGGTAAAGAGTTCATGAACAAACATATATTCGCACGAAAAGCCCTTGAAAGAATCAACAACTGGGATCAACTCTTCTTGAGAAGTTTCTGTACATCAAAAGAAATTGTCAACAAAGTAAAAAGACAACCCACAAATTTTGAAAAAATCCTAACCAATAAACACTCAGGCAAAAATCTGCTCTCTAGAATAGAGATATATTAGGCCCTCAAATTCAAAGACCCAATCCAGAAATGGGCATCTGAGATGAATACATACTCTTCAGAGGACGAAATTAAAGAAGTGAAATATATGAAATAAATAAATATATGAAATAAACAAATATATGAAAAATGCTCCACATCATTAGCCATCTGTGAAATGCAAGTTAAAACAACACTGAGATACTATCTCACTCCAGAAAGAATGGCTATCTCAAAGAAATCACCAACAACAAGTGTTGGAGAGCTTGTAGAGAAAAGGGAACACTTGTCCACTGCTGGTGGAGAATGTAGACTAGTGCAACCATTGTGGAGATCAGTGTGGAGACTCCTCAAAAAAGTAGGACTGGAAATCCCATTCAAGCCAGCTATCCCCCTACTGGGAATTTTCCCAGAGGAACTGAAAACATCATATCATAGTGATATATGTGTACCTATGTTTATAGCAGCACAATTTGTGATAGCCAAGTCTTGGAAACAACCAAGATGACCGTCACATGAGGAATGGTTGAAAAAGATGTGGTATTTCTATACAATGGAATATTACTCGGCTAAAATGAATGATGAACTCGAAGCATTTATATTGAAGTGGACGCCACTTGAACATATACTCATAAGTGAAATAAACCAGACACACATGTGCAAATATTGTATAATCTCCCTAGTATAAGAAATAAAAAGAAGAAATACAAATAGAAATGTATAACTACAACTAAAAAGAATTTAGTCAGATAGTTAGGGTAAACTGAACTGCATATGTTGCAGGGTACTAATCAGCTTCTCTTCTGGATGATTAACAACCTAAGTTCACAGATCAAATATTGGAGGAATGGAAGGACTGCAGGATCAGCCAACATTTTGGCCATAGCCTTTCAAGGTCAGTGAAGACTCAGGACATAGGAGAACCTGTACTGTAACATCATGGAACTCAGTTGTTCCCAAAATTTTCTGATCAAGGAGATTATGGAGCCACAGAGGAATGTGGTAGATGATCTATAGTGTGCCTAAGGAGAGTCACATGAAGAGAAAACTTTCTCTCAGGCTCTCACTGAGAGCAAACTGTTCAAGCAATGGCCGTGACTCATCCACATGGCTGACACTGACAAAGGCTCTACAGAGTGAGTTATGGGGGTACAGGATAAACCTTGAGGGAACTTGACTAATCTCATCAGATAAAAAAGCTACATTTTTTTTTGTTATATAGTTCTTGCTTTATCTCGGTTTCAACCATGCAGCAGAAAAGTATAAAAATGAGGTATATAAAATAAAGCCATAATAATAAGTGGAGCTGTAAATAGCTTTAGTCAACAGCTTCTTCAGATAACCCATTATTATTGTTGACTGCTGGACTGTGTTTGATTATTTATTGAGTTCAGGCACCTATAATAATTGAATGACAATGGAGTTTCCATCTTTGACAGGACTAAACAAAAAAAAGGGATACAAAGGAAGAACCATTCTGTATTTGTATGAACAGTACAGTTAGGATAAATATGCAGTACTTCTATATCAGAAGCAAGATTTGCACTAATAGTGTTTGGACAGGATATTTTATTGGCTTCTTGTACTATGGACAACCACTAGGAAGATAACAAGGCAGAAAGTATTAATTATTGAAACTGTACTACAATTCAGCTTTAAAAAATAAATATACAGCTACATTCTCTTAATTCACTGATTAGAGACATCTGTGCTAATGGTGTTTATAAGTAGAATATCAAGAATGCGCCTTGTAAAACAAAAAATCACTACAAAAACAATATGCAATGTATTAATTATTGAATCTGTCCTGCTAATTTGACTTGAAACTGTCTCATTGCTATTTGTTCGTCAATAAAATAAAAATAAAAATAGATTTTTAAAAAGCTTCTGCAAGTATCCTGCACCATTCACAATTGTATTTTTTAAATGCCACCTTGACTGAGATATTTCGTACACCATAAAATTTACTTGCCTTAGTGTCCAATTGTGTGAGGCTCTGAATATTCATAGTCTGCAGATTTCATTACTATCTAACTTTAGAAGATTTTATAGCTTCAGAATTAAATCACAAAAAAAAAAAAACCATGAGCAATTTGCCTACCCTAGATACCTCACATTAATGAAATGGAGTCGTGCAGCATGGCCTTTTGTGGCTTTTCTTTCACCTGGCAAGGTAGCTTCCTTCTGTTATGAATAACGGTGCCAGGAACGCTTGTACTCATGCTTTTGCATAACTACCTTTCCAGTTCTCTTCCTTATATCCCAAGAAGAGCATTTGTTGAATAAATCAATGTCCGGCTTTTTGAGGACCTGCCAATCTTTGTTCCAGTGCAGCTGACCATTTTCAGTTTTCCACCAATAATGTATGAGGGTACTAATTTCTCCACATTCTCAGTTATACTTATTTTTCCATTTGTTCCATTTTTACCAGAGGTGTGAAACAGTATTTCATTGGGAGTTTGATCCATATTTTCTTAAGGATGCTGAACATATCTTTAGATCCTTTTTGCCCATTTGTATGTCATGAACTATTTTTAAGCGTAAAAGCAAGATGCAAACTTCCAAATCTATTATGATTTTAAGGTGTTTCAAAAATTCAGAGAAACCCCCTTTGTGGTGGATGGCTAGCTGGTGGCCAACTTCTTATACCCAGCTTGAATTGAACTAGCATGGCGCTGGGTGTGGGAGGCCCATCCGGGGGCTGTTGCCAGCAGCATAAAAGGCAGAACAGGAAAAGCTGTTGAAATGCTGTTAGGGATGCTGTTCCAAGAAGCTGTTGGAAGCTGCTAGTTCTCTTGGGAAGCTCTGCTGGAGGACCTTGTCATGCCAGCTTTCCTGATGAAGTTTGGAGAAGTTTGGGTCCTCATCTTGAGCACTGTTTCCTGGCTCTGGAGGTAAAGATGGTGTTCTGCTCTGCCTCATGGAGAAACTTGTTGAATTCGCTTTCCTGATGGGAACTTCGCTTTCTTCATCACTGGAGAAGCTTGGGGCCTCACTTGCTGAGGATGGTTGTGCTACTTTTGGGGAGCCTTGGTGCTTGTCTTGAGCATTGCTGCCTAGCTCCAGTTCAGATCCCTCAGCCTGCTAGCACAATCCTTCATCCCTTGGCATAGACTTCCCAGCTTCCACCACTGACCTTTGGGCCTTTCCAGTGCAGATCCATGGAGGCCTGTGTGAGACTTTGTTGTAGGTTCTAGGCCTCCAGTTGGACTTGTGGGAGACATTGTTATGAGCTCTGGGTTCTCAGCTGGACTCATGTAAGATATTAGGACCCAAGTCCTCAGCCAGAGTCTTTAGTATTTAGTGTGTGGGTAGATTTCCTGCACCCCTTGTATAAGATTCTTGGATGATTCCTTATAAACTAACATTATAAAATGTGCCCTATATTCTATTGTCCCCCTTGCAAAACCCTCAAACCATGACACCCTTTTAGGAAACAAATAGATATGGCAATGACAAATGTTTCAGGATTATAGATTACAATTGATTTTTACTTTCTTTTTTAGTTCCCTCTATAGCTCCCAAATGCCTGCATGGAATGTGAATTACTTTTATGACCAAGACTAAAGCGAGGAACTCATGAGGAGCCCAATTTCTGGCTTTGGCACTTGTCTGACTGGGCAGGAGTCGGGCAGCTGCACATCACGAGTAGCAATGTGACCTTTAGTTTTGCAGACTGTATCTCCCTTCACAGGAGCCCTCATGATCCAAAGGGGAGCCATCAGCCTCCACCACACACAGCCCTGTGCACCAGCACCCTGGGCCTTCTGCTCCCAGTGCCTAGGAGAGGAAATCTGGTCCAGGCAGGCAGCAGCAGGCACGCAGACCCTTTGCACAGAAAAAGATCACAGGGACTGGAGAGCTCAAACACAGCCCAGGACAGAGCAACTGGCACCTTGCTATCAGCCCAAATGGGTAGAGGCAGGGGCCAAGTGGAGATTCTCAGTGTAGCAGCAGAAAGGAAGAATACAAGAAGGGTTGGTGTAGTGAGGGGAGGCTTCGTGGAGGCAGGAAGAATGGAGCTGAGTTCTTTAGGACACACTTGCTGTGGCCAGACCAAGCCAAGGGCAGATGTCATTCTGACCTGCATAGTTGTCCAGGTGCTTGTTCTCTGTACTGAAATCCCACCATCCCATCAGTTAGCAAAGATCCCCAGTGACAGAACTTGGCTTTTTGCCTTCTCCCTCTTGTTCAAGAGGAGAGGGGCAGAGGGGTGGGTGGTACCACTGTGTTGCAACAGCCAATAGGCTGGGTCACTGCAAGCACAACAAGGAGGATGTAGGAGAAAGACCTAGAACTGAGGAGTCTCTACCCCAGAGGAAGACAGAAGAAGAGACTCAAATAATTAATTCCCAGATGAACATACCCAAAAGGATAAGCAGACACAAGAAGAGGTGTTTATACTTGTCTAGCATCAGGGAAATAGAAATGAGAGCAGGAGTGCGCTCCACCATACATATGCTACTGGCTTACAAACATTAACAAGCTGGAAAATACCAAGCGCTGGGGGCTGTGGGCACCCTGAAGGCTGCTGGCGGATGTGCTCGAGTGCTGGCTCACAGTGGCAATGTGCCACAAATGGTCTGACTGATGCTTCGGGGTAAGTCCTAGAGGAAGACTTGCTCCACCAAGCCATAAGGGACACGCAGATGGATGTTCACCTAGAAGGAAGAGACAGGCAGCCCAGGGCAAATGACACCATGTGGCACATGTACAGTCACAACAGCTGACCAGATGTGTATGCAGCGACACAGGGAAGGTTCTTGTAAAAGCACAATGCTAAGGGGGCACCGTTAAGAGGACAATGAAACATATAACTGACAGCATTTATGTAAATTCACAACAGACATATGGAACACTCCATTTTTGCAATATAGAAACACAAGGGTTCACATTAAACCTACTAGCTTGTATGCCCATGAGTGGAGGGGAATACAAGTGGAGGTGACTTTAAAAATACATTTTAAAATACACTTTAAAAATAAATAAATACAGGGGTCCCCACAGAGACTAGTGATGGTGACCCAGCATGAGCCAGGAATGACAGATGCAACTCTACACCTGGAAATCCAAATAAATGCAGATGTGACTCCTTTGGAAGCACACTTACATGCTCAAGCACCTGTCATTTGTATATAAATTTATTGGCTCCTCCAGATTGTCAGTGACAGCCCTAGACCAAGGAAGAGGACCTCAGGAGCAGACACAGTAACCAAGGAAATCATCAAATGGCATACAGAGGCCCAGAGGAAAGCCAGCTTCGAGGCCAGGGTGGCAGCCGCCCTGTGTGAGGGCTCCCAGGGTCTCTTCTTCTCCAGATGGTGACGGGCACCAAGTGGCTGCCCAAGCCCAGGTGTGGGCTCTAGACGTGGAGCAGCCAGCCTAGCACACAGACGTCAGCACCTTGGCCCCCGCGTTGGAAGGCATGGTCCACTTAGTACAGGTCCGCCGAGCTGGCAGAAGTTCAGGGTCGTGGCCGTGCCACTTGCGTGAAATTTCAGTCCTCACCTCCAGAGACAGGGAAGAGGGTGTTAGAAAGGGCTGACTCCCACTCACTATTTAACCCTGTGAGACTCAGAGGCAGGGAGGGGCTATGTGGAAAAACAGCAAGACAAGAATGCCATAGTAGTCACTTACCGCTAAGTACTGCCTCCGAAGGATACTACTTTCTCCATTCTTATAATATTTTTGGCAGTTGTCTACTACAGTTCATTTTGCTTCCTTTTAGAACTCCTTTGTCTGAGCCCAATTACTATCATTTATGGGTGCTTCCCTGAGTTCTTGACCTGAACACCTACTCTATTCCTCCCATGAGCACCTACTCTGGGGCTCAATTTTGTGAGTTGGAGTATAGACACAGGGAATTTGTCCAGAGGATGCAAATGAGAAAAGGGCAGCCCCAGGTGATGGTCTGAGGGCCTACAGTCCTGAGAACAGAAAGCAAAACTGCCTGGGAAAGCAGGGGCTGGGGTGACTGTGTCTTCACACTGTCACAGGACTACTGGGGACAGAGGGACCCTGGCCACTGCACCCACCTGGCAGAGCCGGGCTGGGGCTGTGAAGAAAGACAAAAGGGAGACAGAGTCTGTCCACATAGACATGATCTTCCTACCACTGCCGCAGAACAGAAAGCACTAGTGGGAGTAGTAAGTGCCCTGTCATCAGAGGGACATAGCCCTCTGGTCTCCACCCCTGCTCCCTGAGACAGAGCATGCTTAGCTTTCCTGTAGAAACTCCTTTCCTAGACCCATTACCCTTACTCTAACCTGCTCTTGGCATTTGTAGGTTCATGACCTGTTATGACAGGACGCTGCAGTTCTGCATCTGTGTCCCAGAGTCTAAGAGGCTGCACAAGACTCCAAGAGGCTGGTCTGGAAGTGCAGAGAGTCAGGAGGAGAGAGCATTAGGGGCAGAGGTGGCAGCCAAGGCAGGGAGCAACGCTCCCCAGCCAGGGTCAGGGCAAGGGCAGCCAGGTCTCTGCAGAAGGCAGAGCCTTTGACAGGCCTGTGGCCACCAGGGGGAGCCCTGATGCCGCCTACATGCACCGGGAGGGCCTGGCAGTCTGGACCCCAAATGAGATTTTCCTGCCTCTCCACCCAGAACAAGATGCCACACTTGGAAAATCCACGGGGTGCTCTGGGTGGCCTTCTCTTCCCATCCATCAGCAACTCCCACAATTCCACACATATAGCAGTGCCTTCTACTCTGTCCATCCCACCTCCAGTTCTGCGTTCCCTATTATTATTATCCTATGTCTTTATAGGATCTTTCAGTTTCTCCTCCTCTGCTCTGGCTCTTTCTCACTGTCTCTGAATCTGACTATTTCCTAGCTCCCTGAATGTCAACCTCTGATTGTCTTGATTTCTCCATCTCTGTTCCTCTCAATGTTTCTCCCTCAGCCAGCATTAGCCCTCCTCAGCTCCCCTGACTCCTGAAAGACCACCTCCCAGTTCTTTTTTTTTTTTTTTTTTTTTTTTTTTTTTTTTTTTTTTTTTTTTTTTGTCTTTTTGAGACAGGGTCTCACTATGCAGTTCAGGCTGGCCTTAAGCTCACTTTGTAGCTCAGGCTGGTCTAGAACTCACAACAATCCTCCTGCCTCAGCCTCCCAAGTGCTGGGATTATAGGCATGCACCACCACGACCGGCCACCTCCCAGTTCTTGACAAGTAAACAAGAGAACTTGGCTCAGATCAGAGGAGGAATGGGTGAAAGGCATCTACAGAAAGCATCAGGTTTTGCTTGATGCAGGAGCCCAGTAATGACACACACTAAAGATGTCAAAAGTAGAGGATGACAGGAGTCAGCCTGAGATAAGAGAGCCCTAGGACTGGTGGCAGGGGCTCCCTGTGTGAGGGGAAGCTAAAGCATCACACACCTCTTGGTTGAGGAAGCAGTAGAGGATGGCCACGATGAAGCCCTATGGGACCACAGAGGAGAAACTCTGTCAGAAAGGTTGGTCTGTCCTCATGGTGTGCACAGTCTTTTACTGCCTTCCCATCCACCCCCAGTCTGTGACTCAGGCCAGCTCTTTGTCAAAAGAAAATTCAGACACACTAGTCATTGTGTGCCAGATACATTGTCTTATTATTCATCATAGCAAGCCAGCCATGGCTTACTGTTAACCTTGTCTCTCTTTCTTTGTTTGTGCATCTTCTATCAATGAGTGCAAAATAGATGCTCAGTAATGGATGGATGGATGGATGGATGGATGGATGGATGGATGGATGGATGGATGGATGAGTGGGTGGATGGGAGGATTGATGGATGATGGATGATGGACAGAGGCATGAATTGATGGATAAATGGACAGAAGAGTGGGGTAGTTGAATGAATAGAGATGGCAGGATGGAGGGAAGATGGAAAGATATATGAACAATAGAAATTCTCATTATATTGTGAAGTTAGCCAAGACTTCTCACCCAAGTACCTGTGAGGAAAGAGCACCTGTACAGGTCTCACCTGGAAGGACCCAAGCCCTAGCTCCAGGGGCAGGCGGATGCTCAAGCCAGCATCATCAGGCAGAAAGTTAAAGATGACGTAGTGAATTCCAAAGAGTGGGATAAGGAGAAGCGTTGATTTAGAGAGACGCCTGGAGAGAGAAAACAGTGTCCAGGCCACCAGTTGGGATTAGAAACCCTCACATACACCATCCCTCTGCATTGTCCACCACCTCCACACATCCACCCTGAGCACCAGTGACCCTGGAGCACTCCATCCTCCCCTATTTACTTGGCCTTCCACATTAGGGGGCACTCAATTCTGTTTCAGTTTATTCCAAATTCTGTGCACTTTTAAAAGTCTGGCTCAAAGACCATTTTTTCATGGAAGCTCTCTTTGACCCCTCAGACCCTGATCTACAGTAGATCTCCCTCTCCAGGCCCTGCTGAAATTGGCTTAGGTCTTATCTGCCCATGTGGTTTGGTTCCTGATGGTTCATCATCTCCACCCTTCCCACACTGTCTCTGGGGACAGAAAAGGGTGCATTTGAGGTCATGAAGACAACGCACAGACTCACTGCCTCCACATCCCACATCCCTACACACACACACACACACACACACACACACACACACGGTACCAGTACTGAGAGTGGCTGTGCAGACTGCCCTGTGCTGGCTCCAGTTTCCTCAGCAGGATGCGGATGATATTGAGAAAAAGACAGAAGTTTACCTAGAAATGAGGTGTAGGAAGATGAGGAGCAAGAGCCATGAGAGGCCTAGGTGACCTGTGGTGGAGCCCCAGCCACTTTGGGAATCAGAAACTCCGAATCCTGGGGTGGGGTGGGGTGGTGCGCAGGTGGATGATGCACTGGCTATTGCTTTAGAACAGCAGTGGCGACCCTATGCCATGTACGCCCGCAGCGAGCTGTTGGTATCAGGAAAGCTCTGAAAGGTTCGCCGTCACTGCTCTAGAACAATGCAGCCTGAGACTTGGAGGTCTCAGGTGGGGACTTTGAGGGCAGAGGAAGACTCAGAGAACCCCCTCTTTTCACCCTGGGAACAAGGGTGAAAGGGTCAGGCCTCACCACTGCCTCCAGTCTCCTAGAGTCTTCTCTAGCACAAATCAGTGTCCTCACTTTGAACACTGCTATGTCAACCAAAATTCCCACATCCACAGAGCCACACAAGACTATCCTACTAGACTCCTGTTCGGAGTGGGAATCAGGCAGGCACAGGATCCCTCGACACCCCATCCCAGCTTTCCACCAACAGCGTCTCATCTGTAGCCAGCACACCCACTGGAAACTGGACCAGAGACCCCCGTCCTGGGAGAGCCCATTAGGGTTGACCAACAAGCTTCCCAGGCTGGGAGATGGCTGCCTCAGGAGGCCAGGAGAGCGCGGGTCTCCTGCAGTGCGTGAGTCTTCTACAGAGGAAGGGAGGCTGGCTGAGTGAAGCCAAAAACACTGGCCTGGCAGACTGACCCCAACGGACAGGACGATGGGCCCTTTGATGATCCACCAGTAGGGGGAGCTGTTGTCTAGGTCCCAGCACCTGGGGAAAGGGAGAGGGTGGGCCATGGCTGAGGCCAGCCCTCTTTTCTGCAGTAACCAAGCCTGCCCTCCTGTGCTTTCCCTCTCAGGGCTCCTGTCCTCTGTGGCCCTCATGCCTTACAACCCACCTCTCTCTGGCCTCCTCTCTCACCCTTCCAATGAGGGCTGACATTTCCTTATTTGCTTCATACATCCTGTCTTCCACTGACAGCTTCCCATCTCCACCTCCTCCGGGCAGCTCTGAGAAGCTGGCCCTTCCTGGCTTTCTGTAGGCAGCCCCTCCTCCACCTCACCGAAGCTAGAAACTCCTCTTCTCTTTCCAGCCTGGAGTGCCTAACCATCTGATCTAGCCCTGCCCACCAGCATGCTGATGGGAAAGCAGCTTGGGACTCACGCATTATCCTCAAAGGCCAACTTGAAGCCCACCCAGGTGCCGGTACAGAGCATGGGGAGCCCTGTGCAGAAAAATGTTTGAGTGAAGCGTCTGAAACCATGGTGCTGGGACCAACCCCTGCCTCCCACTCATTGCCAGCCACACAGGGACTGCAAAGTCAGGAGCAGCAAAGACTTAGCCACCACTTTCTGTGACAGTAGGATTGCACCCTTGTCCTACCCTTGCGTCAGGGTCCCCACCAGTGAAATGATGCTCCTCCCTATGAGCACGCGGGCCTTGCTAACTCTCAGAGCTCACCCCAGCCAGCAAGAACCAGCCACCAGAAGGCTGTCCTGGAGCTGGGAGATGTGGAGGCTAGGAGGCAGCTCAGGTAGACAGCTTCTGCCAGCAGCCAGCTGAAGTTGGTCATGGTGGCAAAATGGGAGACAGCTACAGAGACCTTGCACAGGACCTGGAGGACAGGGACCCAGATGCTTCAACACAACCCCCAACCAGGCCTTCCCTACACCACTGAGACTCTGAACTTCTTGGCCCTCTCCACTTCTGTCCAACTCCAAAGGCCTAGCCCATGGCAGATAAGGTAGCATAATACAGAGGCTGAGGACACAGACTTGGGTTCTACATAGCCTCAGTTCGTGGCCAAGCAAACCTTCTCATAGTTGCTTTCCACCAGAACAAAGAAGAGCTCCTGGTGCCTACCTATGGCTCATTCAGTGCAGATACTCTCCACAAGTACTGCTGCTGCTCATCTTGCCTTTCCCCATCCTTGGGGAGCTACAGTGATGGACCACTGCTCCTCACACAGCTCAGAGCTTCAGACACCCAGGACGGGACACAGACAGCAACAGTGTGGCCTCAAGACCTGAAGGACCAGTGTTGGACCTAACCCTTCTCCTTGCCTGCTGCCCTTTATTTATAAAACAGGGCTAAAAGGATGTTTCGGGCCTTCAAGACTAGACTCATACATCATGTGTGCAAAGCATTTAGTGGCCATCTGGCACATGTATGTGCTCAATATACTCAATCACTAGTGCTTGCATTAATGCATTCAGGTCTTTCACAGCTTTGTTCATTCACTGACGTGCTCACTGAAGCCAGCTCTGGGCTCACTTGGAGACAGCACGTAGGTGCTGAACTCCAGTCTTCCCCTTCCGGGCTCTCTCCATCCCCCCCGGCCTGCATGGCCTCCTGTTCTGTGGCCACACACTAAGCCCTCTGCCCACCAGTACCTTCACTCTATAGTCTCAAATCCTTCCTCCTTACTTCCTCACTGCTGTTGTCCACCTAGACCTGCAGCCACTTCCTCTCTGAAGCCTCCAATTTCCTCCTCCAAGAAGTCACCAAATCTGTGCACAAGAGGAAGCCCCAGTCCCCACCTATGCCTGTCTCCTGGCCTCCTCTCTTCCCACTGCTCCCCCCACCCCCATGGCCTTTACGGTAGAGAAGACACAGTGCTCTGTATCATCCCGGAAGAGGGTAGCATCTTTCAGGAACACTGCTCCTGCCTTGAGGATGAAGGTGATGAACAGCTGGGTGTGGATATAGTTCCGAGGGCAGTGGAGCCTCCTGGAGGGGTGGGGAGAGATGAGGCACAGCTGGCCAGCAAGGAGAGGAGCTTCTGGGGGGCCTCAAGAGGGACCTGGCTTGGCTGGGCCGAGCTGAGCAGGAGGTGAGTGGAATGAAAGTGAATCAAATCAAGCCAAATCAAATGGAATAAAGCCCAACTAAATTGATCTAGATCAAGCTGGACTTGACATTTTCGCCTTGCTCATCAGCTGAGCAGACATTGCCCTGGGCTCTGGCAGAGAGGCAGGAGCAGAGGAAAATACTTGTCCTTGCCTGCAGGAGCTCACCATGGGGATGTGAGGTTGAAAGAGGGCCCCCCCAGAATATCAGAATGTCCCCCTCTCCCAGCAGAGTGTACATGCCTGATGTGCACTCAGACTTTACAGCTATCGACCAGTGAAAAAAGACAGTGGTCTGAGGATTAAAATAATCAAGAAGGGCTGGGCTTCCACTTGGGGGAGGTAAACAAGGAGGAAAGGCCTTCCAAGCAAACAGCGTGAGCCTTTGGTAAGCACAAGCCTGACTGCAGGCATGAGCTCTAGGCAGGCCACAGAAGAGACAATCTGCATGGCAGGGCAGGGCACACGTGGGCATGGCATCTAGACCCAGGCACGGCTTAGCCATCCCAGCAATGTCGCACTCAGCCCTCTGGGCGATGGGGGCCAGTGAGGCTTTTTGAGCGGGTAATGAGGACAGCAAACCTGAGGGCAACCAGGATGGCAATGGCCACAAAGAGGGTAACGACAGAGATGCTGTGGCCCATGGTGTAGACGATCTTCACGGTGGAGAAGTACGATTTCTGGGGGGGCAGAAAGAAGACGGCTTCAGCCTTGAGGAGAGGGAGGCCTGTCAGTGCAGCAGGAGCAGGCTTCGCAGGCCCCTCTCTCTCTCCCCAGGGCAGAGGCGGCTGTGCACAGTGCTGTAAGCACCCTGAATGAGGAGGCTTCTCCTCCTGTCCTGTCTCTCCCTGCTCTGCTCGGGCCTGTTGGGTCGCTGCTGCTCATCCCTGGAGAGAGAGCCCAGGAGGAAATCCGGCATGCTTATTGACATCCAGCTTGCTCGCACGCCTGGGAACACAATGTCCCTGCATCGATGGGACAGCCAGGACACTGGGGACAGCCGCAGGCAGGCAGGGAAAAGCTCTCTCTGTGCCCGAGTGTTTGGAGCCAGTCTGGCCTGGCCACCAGAAGCCCCTGTCCTTGCTCTCCTGTGAAGTTCTTGCCCCTCTCTGCTTCAGTCTTCTCATCAAAGAAATGGCCACACGCAAAATGGACCTTTGGGGGAAGGGCAGGAAGAAATGGCATTGGGAGGGTACACATGCTGCCAAGGCCTTGCTGGGGCAGGACCTGCTCCATGCGGCATAGGAGATGCTGGTGGAGCCCAGGCCCGAGCCACTTGCTTGCCTGTACTGTGGCCCATAGACTGTGGACCAGGGAAGCCAGGCTTGCCCACGCTTCCTGGGGCTTTGGCTTTCTCCAGACCCCCTTGGCTTCCTGCCCTAGAGGCCTTGGCATAAAAGGAGCTCACCAAGGAGCGGAGAGCCCCCCACCTCCCACCTCCCCTCTGCCTCACCTTCCTCCAAGCAGAGTGTGCATGTGTCACTCTTGAGCAATCAGCAAATGGCCTCATTGCCCAGACACTTTAGTGTCCTCTGTCGGATGGCTTGCCTGGTCTCCTCCATGGTCTAGAGAGGGTTCACACTGAGCTACACTTACAGCCATTTTTAATTTTTTTTCAATTTTTGTGATAATAAATTACCCAGTTGGAGCTTGAGTTTATGGTTCTCCTGCCTTAACCTCACACAGTGCTGGGATTACAGGCGTGTGTCACCACCCCCGGCTACTGCTGTATCCCAGCCTGATGGCCAGACTGGCAGTGGCACCCCGCTCCCGCTCCCAGTTGGGAGGTCAGTCGCTCAAACAAACGACCAAGGTGACCTTTCCCCAAGATGCACAAAGCCTTTTACCTCCTCAGTCAGCATCTCCAAGGGCACAGGGCAGGCCACAGGGTAAGGTGGGAAGGGATCTGACCACCCTGCCATGGTACAATCCCGATTCACATTCCCTGGGGAAAAGCAGGAGTTTGTTCACCACGGCTCCGCGCCTCTCCCAGGAGGGGCGGAAGGAGCCCAGGAGTGTGGTGGGCTTGCACAGGCAGTCTTAGGTGGCGGAAGGAGGGAGAGGCCCAGGCTCAGGCCCAGACAGCCTGGCCACACTCTGGGGCCATCCCTCTTCAGCCTCCAGAGTGCCCTCTGTAAACACAGAGAATCATTCCTTGGAGGCCAGAGAAGCCAGGTGAGTTGACTTCATCACACTAAGGGCAGCAAGAAAGCAAGCAGACCCTGTCTGCCCTTGGAGGGACACTCCGCCCAGACACCTGGCCAGCGCGGCAGGCAGCAGCGGGTGCCCTCCTACCCTCCCCATCCTGGAGCATCTCAGCAGCCAGCCAAGCCCTGCCTTCCCCCACCACTGCAGCTGGGACTCCTGCAGCCAGGCTGGCTGACACTGCAGCCAGCATGCTTGTGTTTGGCTTTCTGGTCCTCACTATGCCAGGTTAGTGTCTTATTTTCATTCAGAAGGGGGAGGGTTGTGCCCACAGAGGGGAGGCTGTGTTCAAGTCCAGGCCAGCCTGCCTCCAAAGCCAGCAGTGTGCCCTCCAGGTTGTGCCACGCCCCCCCCCCAGGTGAAACAGCCTCACTTCTCTACCACCAGCAAAACCAGGACCTCTCACCTGGCTCTGAGCTGAAGTGGGAGAAGAAATCCGGGCAGGGGAGGGTGACCCACTCTCCAGAGCCTGCCATTGGCCAGCACAGCAGCCCATCCCAGGTCCTAGGGCAGCCTAGGTGGAAAGAAGGAAGATGCAGGGGTAGCCCCGCTAAGGGCATGGCTGGTCCAGCTCTCCAACAGATGAGGCTGGAGGAGAGAGCTGAGTTGGGGATGCCAATGCACCCTCCCAAGTGCCATACTCAGGGAGGTGTTGAGTATCCCCTCTGCTGCCTGCAGACATGCACTCTCATCCTCTTGCAGTCGAATGATGAGGTCGCATTCAGGGTGCACGTGGCCCTGCACCTGCAGGAGGGTGACCAGGATGAGCCCAGCCAGCCAAATGTTCCCTCTGGGATCCCTGCCAAAGTAGCCTGAGGGCACAGCAGAAGCCTGATTCATTTCCATGCCCTGATCTCAGCCCAGACCTGCCTCAAGGCACTTACAGGTGAGTCTTGTGGTCTTTTCGATATGTGGAAGGAAGAAAAGAAGAAGAGGGAGGAGGGCAAGCGGAAGAAAAGCAGGAAGAAGCAAGGAAGGACAGATAGAAGGAAGGAAAGAAACAAGACAGAAAGAAAGAGAAAAAAAGAAAGGAGAAAGGACGGACAAACAGAGGTTGGAGCAGATGCTTTCCCTTTCATTTCATGGAATTGAGATCTTCTGAAGCACAGTAGACAAATTCTTCCAAGGACCCAGCTAATGACAATGCTCGGCTCAGGCCCTGGAGCGGCCTGTCCTTATGCGGGTGTTACTCTCCCATTCTGCAGTCCTCCCGCTGGACATGATTCTCTTCAAACCACCTTGGCAGGCAGGCCCAGAGATTCCAAAGGCAAAGGACCCAGAGGATGTCAGCAAAAGATCTGGTGGTGACCCAGTGTTATCACAAGGGCCTTACCAGAAGGGGGAAAGAGGTAAGAATCAGTTAATTAGATTTGGTGAGGAAAATAGAGCAAGGTAGGGAAAGAGACACTGAGATATAAAGACCCTGAAGCCAAGGAAAAGACAAGGAAGTGAGTTCTTCTCTTCATGTAGAACATAGCTCTGCCAATCCTTTGATGCCAGCCCACTGGAAACCATTGTGGACTTTCAGGGCCCTGCAGGCAGGGGAACAGGAGCAGATAATTTAGTAATTTAGTAAATGAGAGAAGTGTGAATGAGTGGATACATGACTGAGGTGAGAGAGCAAGAATGGGACAAGCAAACAAAAGGACAGATGGATGGATGGTGGGTGGATGGATGGATGGATATCAGATGGATGGATGATGGGTGGATGGATGGATGGATGGATGGATGGATGGATGGATGGATGGATGGATGGATGGATAGATATATGGATGGGTGGTGGATGGCAGGTGGTGGACAGATGGATGGTGGATGGTGGATGGATGGGCAGTATATGAGTGAGGGTGCTATATCAGAAGGGTGTCAGTGGGCTGACACATAGAGGGATAGAAGGATAATTATCTGCATGAGTAACTTAGCAGTTATGGAGAATTACAGCTTTCAGAGCTTCCTAGAATCTGGTGCTTCCAGGAACCACAGGGAATGATATCTGGAAACTGGAAAGCAAGTTGCCTCTCTGGCCATATTTGTAATGGTGTGCCTCATACACCAACTGGAGACCAAAAGGAATGGCACCAGAGATACAGAGACCTATAACAGATTGAGAAGTTGGTATTTTAGCAAATTTTCTAAGGATCTATAAGTCAAACCAGGACTTCTAGCACCTCAACCTCCTACTCCCCCAGACTACTGGCAAATGAAAAGTGAACAGAGCCCTGAATGGGTGAGAGCGGCTTGGTACACAATCAACCTGACTATCACCCCGTGGGCTTGCAAAGTTCGGGCCTCCATCCTTCCCTCCACCATGCAGGAGCCCCATCCCTCCCTGGGATATGCTCTCAGGGGCTGCCTGACAAATTGCTATGGCCAAGGGAACACAGGCCCCAGGTGAGCAGCCTCCACCTAACGCACGGACATAACATCTCCACACACCCTAAGAGGAGAAGCAAACTCAGGGAGGCTCAACCAGACCCTGGATGTGTGGTCCCCAGGCCAGCTATCAGGTGGACAGTGTGGGCAGGGGTGAAGAGGGAGGGCTGGAGAGATGGCAAGTCACCCCATTCTCTGCTGAGTCCCCCTCATGCACAGGCCAGTGTCCACCCCTCCATAGGGGAACCCCATCACCATGGACGCCCAGCCTTGCCATGTGTGACCACTGTGCATCTCAGAGTCTATGGGTTGGACCCCACAACGGGACATGATGGGAGATGGTTAGTTCTAGCTCTGGGGCTGGCTGCAGCACCCAATGCAGGGTTTACCCCACTGGTGCAAGGCCCACTGCTGAACATCAAGCTTTTGCTGTAGGCTGCACACAGAGGAGAGGAAGCAGGTAGGCAGTGAAAGTTACCTGCCTTGTACCCTATCACCAGTCCTGATAGTCAGACTGAGTCACTGCACAGCCTGGTGAACAGAGAGGATTTCTTGTTTTTGTTTGGGAGACAAGGGAGACCCAGGAAAGAGGAGGAAATTAACCCTGGTTACACAGACAATTTTGTGGTCCAAGAATCCAGCTTAAAACCAATGCATACAGGTCATCAAGGTGCTGGGAGGGGTGCTGCCCCCTCCAGCAGGGCAGTGGGAGGAGGAGGCCTCCCCCCCAAACCTTGTGATTCCCCTCTTAGTATCTCTTCATTGACCTGGAAAAGCTTCTAGGAGCCCACAACACACAGGGGACCCTCTGTCTTGGATCCTTGCTTCAGTTTCCCAGGCCAGAGCTATTTCTGACCAGGGCATCACAGAGGAAGAATGAATCCTGTCAATGCAGAGCGGGGACATCTAGTACCCACCAACTACTCAGACCCTGGGTACACCTTCTACAAAGGAAACAAGCAGACTGGGGCTGGTGGAAGAGTCATAGCGGTAGGAAGGGGCTAAGGTCTTTAGCAGACAGTGTGTGGCAATGGGTGGGATGCATAGCTCAGAGAACAAGCACATGAAGGGGCAGGGGCTAGCTCCATCTGCCCATTCCAAGGGTCTCCATGGCCCCCAGAGAGTACAGCCAGGCCTGAGGGAAGCAGTAGGAAGGTCAGCTCAGTTCAGCCCCAGAAAGGACACTCAGGCTATCACAGAAGACTGGTCAGGGAAGGGCAAGGGACTCCTCCAAGCCACCCTTGCCCACCCCCACCCCCACCCCCGCTTGGTAGGGAGTAATGCACATGCTGGGGCAGGACAATGGGGCTTCTAGCTGGTCCCAAAATACCCCTTGACTCCCAGAACTGGAGCCCAGTGGGAGAGGCAAGGGGATCTGAGCTGGCTACTCACGGCTCCTACTGAGCTTAACAGGCGGAGGACAAAGGCACCCCACATCCAGATGGCCATGGCTACAGCCAAGCAGGGGCTCCCTCGGTCAGATTCAGCGATGCTTGGCCTGCTGCTCTCCACCCCAGCCCCGATACTGTGAGCACACTGTTTGTGTGCCTTCTGCTCCAGGTGGCTGTTTGCATAGGCAGGAGCAAGCAAAGGGATGCACTGCTAAATATTCACCAGCATCCCAGCGCACAGCCCACCTCATCCTGGCTGGGGGCTGGGCTCCATGTCCTCAGCACAGGGGGGCTGAGCCCCTGACCCCAGCTGCTTTCACTCTGCCTCTGAATATGGAGAGCATCCTGACAGCGAGGGCCTAGAGCACAGGGAGGTAGCAACCGCAGGACTCCAAGTTCCTGCAGGTTAGTGGTCTCCACCATGAGGTTCCCCGAGCCCAGCTCTCACACAGGAGAGCCCTACCCACACCTGTCTCAGAGTGACAGGACTTCAGAAAACAAGATGAGCACCGCACCCCGACCACCTGCAGGAAGCCCCCAGATGTGTTGGTGCTCTCAGTCTGATGCCCAGCCATGCAGGGATCTCCAGCAGAAACAGGGTAGGAGGCAGTGGGGGCTGCAGAGTTGCACTGAGCTATAAAGAAGAAACATGATTACCAAGCTCTGCTGCAGGCTACTCAGCACTGTCCTGTACTGACAGGACCCAGTTTCTGTACCTGGCAAGGACGCCAGCCTGAATGCTGGGGTGTCCTCTGCACAAGGCAAAACTCCTAAGTTCACATGGAGCAGGTCCCCATAATTCCTCTTGGCAGGTGGAAGGAAACAGGATGCTGATTGGAACACAGGGGAAAGGCTCCGTGGATCTAGGCTTTCTGTCACAGAGCAGGACCGCTGTGTTCTTCAGCAGCAGAAAAGAGGACTCGCACAGCCACTCACATTATTGTCTGGTCCTTTATATTATAATTTATGACTGTAAGATGCTAAAGCTCCACAGCCAGGCTGAAGACAACGTTCTAGCAAGGTGAGAGCTTGCACAGGGCTTTGGAAGGGGAAAGCAGACTGCACACTGGAGGGCCCCTGTGCAGCCCTGCACCCGCAGAAGGTGCTGGGCTGCGCCGAGATGCCAGACACATTCACGGCACCTCATGAATATGGAAGGCTTCTCGCCCCCGCCACATCTGGATTTGGGAATCATTTGACATCAACAGAGCTTTGTTTTTCCACTTCCATTTAGTGTCAACAAAATGTTGAAAAATATTTTGAAAAGAAGAATAGAAACTGCTCCAAGCCATCAGCCCACACCCTAGACACCTCTGTATCCAAGGTTCCACGAGCATCACAGAGCACAGCACAAGCAGCCCTGCACACAGTGCTCAGCGTTTTTGCTCCGAGGAAGCAGAGCTCTGCTCTCAGCAGGCTGCAGGATCTCAGGTTGGGACAGCAGAGTGCTGAGAAGCTGTGACTTACTGAGAAATCTATAAGCTCTGTCCCTCGGCTGCAAAGAGGTATAGGAATAATATCATGATTAATAACTATTGATTGTTAGCCTCAACATTATTAGCATCAGTGATGGTTAAAAATCAATGGTGATAATTCATAATAGTTAACATCATCTAAGCTTTTGTCCCCCCAAAATCCCCTTAAACCCATCCTTCTGAACAACCGAGGGCTGTGGACCTCCCTTGTTTAGGTCTTTCCATACACATATACATATATGGGTTTCAAATTCTGCTCCACCTCTTGCTAGTGGTCATACCTGGAGCATGTTATGCGATTCTTCTGAAACTCCACAGCCCATCAGAAACACAGGGGTAGTGCTAGTGCCTTCCTTACAAAGATGGTGGGATAATAGACGCGTTCCCAGAGGACGGCCAGGATGGTAGCATCTGACAAGAATGAACTGTCAGCAAACAAGGTTGGAGCAACTGATTTTTTTTTGTGTATGAAAACAAAAGATGAGATTACATCTCAAAAGGATGACTAAAGGCACCTACTTGCGCAGGCGCAGGGACCGGGGTTTGATCCCCAGTGTGCCATGCCAACCCCGCCCCCCCAGGGCACCCTGAGATGGGATTGAGACTGGTGGTGCCGTACCTATAATCCCAGCACTTGGGAGGCTGAAAACAGAAGAATCACCGTCAGTCTGATCTATGACCATAGAGTAAAACAGGATTCTTATATGATAAAATGGAAACTATTAGGGAAATATTAATAAATATGACCACATCAACATATAAAAACATGTTCTAAAGAAAGGCTACTTCACATGAAAACCAAAAGCAGCTACAAAATGAAATAAACTTTTTAAACCAACACCATCATAAAAATAGGATAGAAATATATTTTTAAAATCTATACATCAATAACAAAGAGAAAAATGATCTCATAAAAAAGTGATCAAAGGATATATATGAACTGGAAATTCAGAAAAGAAGTAAAATATATGGACCAAGAAATAGCTGAGATCCTTAGCATTGCTCATACTCTGAAAGATAAAAATAATAAAGCTACCCTTTTTACTTACTGTACTACCTAAATTTTTATGTTTAATAATACAATATTGTAAAGATGTTAGGATGTAGAAATTTTCTTTTATTTCTTTCTTTCTTTTCTTTTTTATTTTTGTGGTACCAGGGATCAACTCAGGACCTTGTACTTGTCAGATCGCTTATTCCACTGAGCGATCTCCCCGCCCCAAGAATTTGCACACAATGCAAGTAGCAGTAAATATTACTGGCTTACATTAAAGAATAATTTTACATTACTTATTTTTTTTTTGGTACTGAGAATTGGACTCAGGACCTTATACTTTCCAGGCACCAATGAGCTAAGTTCCCAGCCAGGCATTATCTACTGAATCTATAAACGAACATATCCTACAGAGCACAAGTTCTATTTTTAGATAGTTGCTTCCTGATAGCAGTATTATTTATAGCACATAATAAAAACAAGAAAATAATATAATCATCCAATGATAAGCGTAACGCTAGAGAGTAGGTTAAAGGTCTGAGACACAGAGGCTTGGGCATAGCTCAGTGATAGACACAGCTCTGCCTACACGTGCAGGGTCCTGGGTTTCATCCCCAGCACCATCAGAACAAGTATAGAAGTGGGAACTGTTAAGCCTGTGTGAACACAGAAATGCTTCAGGAACACTTTGGATAACTTCTGCCTCCAGCCAAGATGGGTAATAGGGACTGGTTTATCTTCCTACCTTAACAATAAGAACCCTAAGAAAAATATGCAAATTTATTTATATTAATTTTATTGAGAAAGAAATTGCACTGAGACTGTTTAAAACAGGTTATTAGGAAAGTTAGGACAGTAACAATAATTAATACATTGCATATTGCTGTCTTCATAGTAGTTATTCATAGTACAAGATATAGATATATCTTGTCTAAACACTATTAGCACAAATATTTCTTCTCATTAAAAAATTATGCAAATTATTGAGTGTGTGTGTGTGTGTGTGTGTGTGTGTGTGTGTGTGTGTCCAGTTCAGCCTGCCCTGGAGGCAGGCAGGGCACAGCTTGTGGGATAGAGGATCGAACCAAAATTCCTATGGTTGTGAAGCTTGACTAAGCAGGCTGTTTAGACTGCTGAGCTATGTTGCTGGCTCTGAATCTTTACATATTAGAATATGAACAATTTGAACCCCACGTGTAAGTATCCTGCCTGGTGCCAATTTCAGGATTACAGCTCCAAGAGGAGGAACCCAACCAGAGCTGGTAATCTTGAGGAGTGAAAGAGATGGGTCCTGGGATAGAAAGGATCCAGCTTGGGAGTTTGTGAAGCAGAACAGCAGAAAGAAGCTGCTTTTCAGAGAGAGCTCCATTGTCTTGAACCCAGGGCTTCTAGCATCCCAGCTTGTGACCTTGGCCTGAATCCCCACCTGAGTTTGTGTGAAAAACTTGTGAGAAACAAGCTTACAGGCATGAATATATTATAGCAGTATCTAAGTAATTTGATCAAATTATCCCTAAAGTAAGAGCAAGGCAACTCTGGATTTCTTTGAACATACTTAAGGGCAAACCCAAAAAGGATCAACAATGTAACTCCATTAGAAAAAGAAATCCAGCACTACTTACATTTAAAAAATCAAGAAACTAGAATGTGGAATTCATAGTAGCCAGTATTCAAAGGAAATTGTTCAAGCATGCAAAGAACTAAGAAAATGTAACCCATAACTAAAGAAATAAACCAACCTATAGAAATAGTCCCAGATGTTCCAAAGAAGGTGTGTCTAGCAGATGAGGATGGGAACACAGTAACTACAAACATGCTCCATTCACGTAAGGTAAAGTAAAGCATGGTCATCATGAACAGAGAAGGAAGCTATAAGAGATCCCAGATTCAGTCAGGCATGGTGGACTACAAGCCTACAACCCCAGCTAGTGAGGAAGTTGAGGTAGGAGAAGCTCATGTTCAAGTCATCACTGGGCAACTTAGTAAGACTCTATCTCAAAACAAAAGAAGGAGAAAGAGGAGGAGGAAGAGAAAGAGGAAGAGCAAAAGGATAAGGGGGAGGAGGAAGAAGAAGCAGGAGAAGAAGGGAAAGGATGAGGAAGAGGAGGATGAGGAAAAGGAGGGTGAGAAAAGGAAGAAAAAGAAAAACTGGGAATGCAATTTTGTGTTTCCTGGGTTAAACACCCAAAAGTTAAGAAAAAAAAAAAAAGTATATATCTATAACGAAAAAAAAAAAAAACTACTAAGAACAGAGTAAATGTTACAGGGCAGAAAGAGTGATGAACTTGCAAGTATCACAACATAAACATCCAGAATGAAACATGAAGAAAAAGATGGGGAAAGTGGGTGAGATGGGGAGTTTATTTAAGAAAGGAATAGTGTAAGATAATCAGGAGATAATGTCAAATGGCCTCACACACATGTAATTAGTGTTATATACAGAAGGAAGAGGATTCAAGAAAATATCAAAAGAGAAAAGCATCTGAAATTTTTTCCCAAAGAAAAACATGTCTATAAATCTAAGAAGGTCAAAGAGCTGCAAGCATTAAACATGCAAACAAATGAACATGCAAATGCAAACTGCCATGACACAAAATAATTAAGTTACTTCAGAAAACTCACGAACAGCAGAAAATCTTTTCTCAAAGAAAGGGGAAAGACACAAAGCAGGTAAGAAGGACAGCAAGTTTTCTCAAAAAATATGAAGTCAGAAGAAAGTGGAAAGCCAGGGAGATGGCTCAGTGGAATAAGCGCTTCCCTAGCAAGCTCAAGGGCCTGAGTTCAATCCTTGGTTCCGCCAAAGAAAAAAAAAAAAAAAAAAAAAAAAAAAAAAAAAAAAAAAAAAAAAAAAAAAAAAAAAAAGAGGAGAAGAAAGTGGAGAAGTATCTTTAAAGTACTGAAGGAAAAAATTTCAAACTACAGTTCTGTATTAGTGAAAATCTCTTTCAAAACAGGTGAAGACGTTCAGTGTCTAAACACAAAAACAGTTCATTGCTAGCAAAGCTACCTCACAAAATATAGCAAGTCAAAGAAAAATGGCCTAAGCATGAGATGCCCTTGCTAACTTCCTCCCAAAGAGCACAGGTCGCTGGAAAGGCAGGGAGCAACTGTCCAGTGGAGAAGGCAACAAGCTCTCCAGCAGGCTAAGACTGACAATCACCCACTATATCGATAGCACATGCTCTTGAGATAGTGCACTAAGAACAAGGCTCTATCTCTGTGGTCTTCATCCTCAAAACCCAAAATTTGAGTCTAAACATAAGGCAAACACTAGACAAATCCATTTGCCTTAAACTGCTCAGGTTGCTATAATAAAAATACCAAAGACTAAGGAGCCTGAAAGCAAATGTTTGTTTCTTATGAGAAACATTTCTGGAGGCCACAATATTAAAGAGCAAGACACCGTGCCTGAAGAAGGCTTGCATACTGGTTTGTAGACAGCCTGGAAAGGTCTAAGGAGCTCTCTGGATCCCTCATTTATAAAGCCACTTATTCCACTGATGAAGGCTCCACTGTCACATTTGATTGATTTATTCTTCTTCCAAAGGTTCTATCTCTGAATAACAGAATTTGGATCACAATTTCAACATATGAATCAGGTGGAGAAAACAAATACACAGCCTCCAATTCCCCTAGAGTGGCATTGTACAAAACACCAGACCAACAGTCCACAAAATGGTCAACAAAAACAAAAAACATCGGAAGCTGTCTGTGTAAGAGAAAGTTAAAGCCTCATGATGGCTAAATATAATGTACAACCTTGGATTGGGCACTAAAACAGAAAAGGAACATGCAGAAACACTATATAACTGTAAATAAAGTATAGGCCTTAGTTAATAATAATAATATATCAGTGCTTGATCGTTAATTATGACAATGTCACTATGCTAACCTAAGATGGTAAAAATAGAGTAAAGTGGGTATGCAGGATCTTGTACCATCTTTGCAATGTTTCTAAAGCTATTTTAAAATTATAAGTTTATCTTAGAAATAAGTAAGGCTATAGATAACTTGAACAACACTGTCAATCAATTTGATAAAATTTACATATATTAAATAATGTCCGGTCAAACAACAGCATAATACATCCCACTTTCCAGTGCATGTAGAACGCTCACCAATATAAACTATTTTCTGGGCTATAAAGCAAACCTTGAGGGTCAGGTACAGTGGTTGGTGCCTGCCTATAATGCTATGGTGGGAGGATCACAGGTTCGAGGGCAGCCTTGCAACACAGCAACTCTGTCTCAAAACGTCCTGATAAATTTACATAAATACACGTAAGAATGGAAATAATAAAAACTATGTTCTCTGACCATAACAGAATAAAGCCAAAAATCACTAACAAAACACTATTCATAAAATCCCTGGAAATTGTACTATTTTCTTCTAAATATTTCAAAGAAAAAACCTCAGGGAAAATTAGTAGACATTTTGAACATATTGATAAGAAAACTACAATGTATCAACATGGTGGGATACAGCTGCAGTAATGCTTAGAGGGAAATCTGTAACATTTAAAGGTTGTTTAAGTAAGAAGAACTAGCAAAACTAATGATGTAAATCCCCACCAAAAGATACCAGAAAGGGGAGAAGAGAAGAAAGGAGAAAAGAAAGATAAAATGGAAATAAAGCTTTGTAAATAAGGAGGGGAAGAGGGGTTGAAGGGAGGGGAGGAGAATGGGAAAGAAAAGAGCAACTTAGATGTATCATGTACAGACATACAGGTAAAAATTCCCTATGATGAAAGTAATCAATGTGTATATCTAAATTGTACCAATAAATTTGAAAAAAAAACAGAAAAACAGATAAAATAAAAAAATTTAAATGATAGAAATTAATGAAACAGAAAACCAGAAACAATAGTGAAAATTAGTTAAATCAGAGGCTTTTTATAAAAATTTAATTATTTGTTAATAAATGCATAGTAACAAAATTAATAAGTGTCCACCAAGGTTCCTTGGGCCAGAGGAAAAAGCACCAGTTACTAATATCAGGCACTTGGGTCCTGCCCATTAGCTCAGTTGTTTAAGTGATTGATTAAACAAAGCAATCAGGATGCTGTGGTTTGATCCCCAAATCCTCAAGCCATCCCAGACCTGCCCTGAAGGCCTCCTGAGCCAGCCAAAAAAAAAAAAAACCCTTCTGAACCAATATCAGGCATAAAAAAAGAGAGCATCAGTATAAATCCTAAAACATTTAACATAAATGTAGAAACACTATGAATAATTTATGCCTATAAATTCAACAACTCATATAAAATGAACTAATTATTTGAGAGATAATAATAAATCTTATTAAAGGAAAAATCATTCTGGATGGTTAACAACCTAAGATCACAAGTCAGAATTGGAGAAATAGAAGAGCCACAAGGCCAGCCAACATTTTGGACCTAGCCTTTCAAGGTCAGCGAAGACTCAGGACATAGGAGAACCTGTACTGCAATATCATGAGACTCAGGCTCCAAATTTTCTGAGCAAGGAGATTGTGGAGCCACAGAGGAAAGAGATTGAAGTTCTATAGTGTGCCTGGGGAAAGTCACATGAAGAGAAAACTTTCTCTCAGGCTCTCACAGAGAGCAATCTGGTCAAGCATTGGCCGTGACTCATCCACATGGATGACACAAAGGAACTACAGAATAATGTACAGGACTACAAGATAAACCCTGAGAAGACTTCAATGACCACATAGGAAATACAAAGTTCATGTGTTGGTATATAAGTTTTGATCTACCTAGATCTTAACCATCCAGCAGAAAAGTATAAAAGTATAAAAATGAAGTATACATCGTGAGCCCATAATATTAAGCTGAGCTGTAAATGGATATGGTCAACAATTTCTTTGAATAACTCCCTATGGTTGCAGAATGCTGGACTGTGTTGGATTGTGGTGTCGAGTTCAAGCACCTAAGGTAGTTGAATGTCAACGGAGTGCCCACTTTTGACAGGTGTAGACAAAGGAAGGGTTGTAGAAAGAAAAAATCATGATGTGTGTGTATAGACAGTACAGTTGGGATAGATAACGCTATGCTTCTACATAATTCTATGAGAGGCAAGATCTGCACTAATGGTGGTTGGACAGGATATTATGTCGGCTTTTAGTGCTATGGTCATCCACTAGGTAAATAATTATTGAATCTTTGATATAATTCAGCTATAAAAAAACCTGTAAATATAATATCATGTATGCACCTTGTACAATACCAAAACGTTATGAAAACAGTTTG
>PVKA01021880.1:0-37937 GCA_004027165.1 Ctenomys sociabilis
GGCACCTGCCTCCTGCGGCACCTGCCTCCTGTGGCACCTGCCTCCTGCAGATCATCTTAGCTTGAGCACCTTCAGCATTGTTAGCTGGCTTGCCCTGGGAAGCATTAGGACACAGCTACTCCTGCCACAGCTGTGATGCACGTCTAACCACAGGGCCCCACCCTCCTTCTAAGGTTCTACCCGCTGGGACGGCTTTCTCTTCTTTTAGAAAAATAAAGCAGCATTATTGCACTTTCGTTTTTAAGTAGGTTCTATGTTTATTTAGCTTTCAAAAAATTGTTTTTACTTCATGAACTTGTTTTTAATTAAACTTTTTCAACCAGATACAGCTAGTTGCCTTCCCTTGAGTGAAATACATCAGAGTTTTTTCCAACAGGAATAAAAACCAATATATTTGGATTAGCCATGTTTCATTTAGTGTTCAAGTTTCCAGAAGCAAGTGAAAGCTGTCACATGAGGAATAATTTGGCATGAGTAATAAGATATTTGCCATGGAAAGGACTGTATTCCAGGAGTGAAAGGGTGACCTGTGCAGGATACAGTAACATGAAGGAGCTCTGCACTTCCGGGACCGTCCCACGTGACAGTTGCCTCTGCTCCCACCAACCACCAACTGCTGAGGGTGCAAGGCATGCAGGGAGCCAGGATGCTCACAGTCTCCACTTCAAGGGGCTCTGGGGGGCTGGGAATACAGGCCTGGGCTATCAGATTTAGAACGTGAGCCCTCAGCTTCCCCACAGGTCCTGCCGCTCCAGCCTGGAAGGGCTTCAGGGCCATCTACTCTTTATCAGATCTCTGTTTTAGCAAGAGGAATTCCTTGACTTTTTGATACAATCTTGCCTGGTAATTCATAGAACAGGGTCAGCTTCAGGAACACAAGGCAAAGATTCAGTGAAAGCCTTAGGGAACCAAAAAGAAGAGGTTGGTATGTTACAGATCTTCCAGTAGATGGTGAACAGTCCCATAGTAAACAAACACTGAGCCCTGGTCCTACAAACACTGGGCCTGTGGATGTCGTGCTCTCGCTTTAGGGAGCTGCTAAGACCTGAAGCTCTCTGCCCAGGTTTCGGGACTCACACGGGCTGTGGGGGCTCTGGGTCCAACCACCAGCTATTTCCATCCAACAGTTCCTAAGTCTTCCTGTCCTATCTGTGATTGGTAATGCACCTGCCTGTGATCACCCTCCCAGCAGGCCTCTGCTCAGCAGTGTAGCCAGCTGAGTGAGAGGACAGGGCCACAGCTCTGAGAAAAGGGCCAGACCTGAGCCAAACAAGAAGGAAGTGGCCTCACAAGTTCAGAGCTGGAGCTGAGAGAACCCCAGAACTCAACTGCCTTGAGAGTACAGAGAAGATGCCTTCGAGGAGGCCCTGAGAAAAGGAGAATGGGGGCTGAGGGAGGGGCCGTGACTGCAGACCTGGTCCCCTGCTGTTCTCCAGAGTCCTCAGCACTGAGCCCAGGGCACTATTTGGTCCACAGGAGCTGTGTGGGCTCTGAGCTTTGTATTGCTTGGCTCTGCAGTGTGGACAGACTGGGAGGTCATGCACTGACTCTGGGACTCTCTGTTCACTTTACTGTTATTACTATTATCATTCTTATCATTCCTAGTGTGTGTGTGTGTGTGTGTGTGTGCGTTAGTAAGAGTATACAGAGTCTCACTACATAGATTGCATTCATAGTGATCTGCCTGTGTTCAGACTCCCAAAGAGCTGGGAATACAGGTTCAAGCCACCATGCCCAGTCTCAATCACCCTCTCAGCAGTCCCCAGGGCCATGACTAGCACCACAGGTCCACAATTGAATCCAGGCCACTGCATCTGCCTAAGCAGACACTTTAATCTGCTGAGCTATTTGGAAGCCCTCTCTGTTCAGTTTAAAAGGGCCAGAATTTAAAACAATATGTTACACAAGCAGTTAGAATGATCATTTATTGCAACAGTAAATTAACAGTTAATGTATTCCATGCACACAACAAAGAAGCAAATTACATATTTATGCGGGAAACACCTGCTCTGCATTTTTCTCAGCAGATCAGAAACGCAGTGACTCTGGACTCTGGGGATGGGGACATTTTCTGATCCCTTTCTTGGCCCCTGCCCCGTACACCTGTGAGATCAGTGCTGAGAACCTTCAGCTCCCAGAGCCAGGTCAACCGCGCGCCGCTCACCTCTCAGTGTCGCTGTCCTGGGACTCTCAGCTTCGTCAGATCCCAGCTTATTGAGCACTTTCCTCCGTGGATCTGCTGTTGTTCAGCACCATGGGCAGTGTCTCTGTGTCACCAGGTCCTTAGCCCCAAGGGGCACGGGAGCTGTTGCTTCCCCCCAAGCCCATGTAGTTCTCGGCAGCCCCAAGTACTGCACGTCTGAGCTCAGCCTGGGCTCAGGACCCTGATCAAAACCATGGGTCATTCATTCTCATGCTTGAAAACCTATTAAGGACTTACATTCTCTACCCACATCTCCTCAATTCCTGAATCTGCCCTTTCGCTTGGATAAGGAGGAATTCTTTCCCTTGTTGTCCTAGAGTCTTACCTGTTCCTAACACAGCAGATACATTTTTTCTTCATATTTCTCTTCTCTATCCAATGTAAGTTAGGAGCTCAGGATTACTTATTTTTAAACGGTCTATCAAACATCCAACACAGTCACCGCTGTCAACTCTGCTTTCTGCAGTTTGCTCAGCAGTTGCTCTAACGTGCTTGGCAGGGAAGCACAGAGGGGCCTCTGCAGCCTGGGCAGGAGCAGGCATTGGGAGAGGTTGCAGGACTGAAGGAGGAGGGCAAGTGCTAGAGTCCTACACCTGGGGTGGGCCTGGGAGATAAACTCTGACTGGATTTCTTTCAGAGATAGTTACAAAAAGAGAGGCGAGAGCCGCCACAAGCAGCCCTCTTTGGACCATGGGGCACTGAGGCCAACGCGGAACAGTTTGTGCATTGACAGGCACAGGGAAGAAATAAAGCATTTGCATTAATTCTGCTGTCTCCCAGCTGATGTACTGATCCAGGTCCGCTAAATGCACACTTGCAATTGCACTTTTAATCATTGCTTCAGTTTCTCTTATTGCTGTCAAAGTCAGTTGTATCTTGTTCTGAAAAGAAAAATAAAAGTTAGAACCTGGCTGGGCTTCAGAACTTCACTTCCTGGAAGACGGGAAATTGTGTGCTCCTCTGTGTGTCCGAGACATGAGGGACTAGGAATCATGAGGCAGAGAGAAGCTTGACCTGCTCCAAGGATGTGTCCATTCTCTACCGAACTTCTCTTCAGTGCTCTTTACTGGCCTAAGCCAGTAACTGGGCTCTTGTTTTCCTTCATTCCTACTTCTCTGAGGGAATTTATGGGTCTGAGGTGAAAGAGCTCAAGCAAATATGCTCTGACTCACAGAGAGAACAGGAGTGCACGGTGCTTGTGGGCGAGCAGCCTGACTGTTGGGGGCCCCCAGGGAGAAGCACATTCTCTGCAGGAAATCTGTGCTGAGCAGCAACCCCAGCAGATAGGGGTCCTGTGCTGGAGGAACCAGCCCTGCAGCTGGGCTACCCCGCCCAGCCCTGCTGATTTGCATGTGCCCAGAGCCCAGCCCAGCCCTGAGGACCTCTTCATAGGCTGCTCAGTCCCTGGGCAGGAGTCGGTCCCAGACAGGACACAGCATGGCCATGAGTGTCCCTGCTCAGCTCCTGGGGCTCCTTCTTCTCTGGCTGCCAGGTAAGAGGAGAAAGACCAGGAGTTTTCTGGGTATTGTATGATTAGAGCTGCTGGACTTTTCAGGTGAGTCTTGTTTTTTCATGATTTTAATTGTGCTGGTATTTGCTGTTTGCATTGTCAGGTGCCAGATGTGATGTTCAGATGACCCAGTCTCCGTCTTCCTTGTCTGCATCTTCAGGAGACAGAGTCACCATCAGATGTCGTGCAAGTGAAAATGTTTACAGCAGCTTATCTTGGTATCAGCATAAACCAGGGCAAGCTCCTAAATGCCTCATCTATGGTGCAACTGCTCTGCAATCTGGAGTCCCCTCGAGGTTCAGCGGCAGTGGGTATGAGACAGATTTCACTCTCACCATCAGTGGTGTACAGGCTGAGGACGCTGGAACTTATTACTGTCAGCAGGGTTGGAGTAGCCCTCCCACAGTGACGCAAGCCTTAACAAAAACCTCCCCCAGAAGCAGAAGTATGAGGCTGGGCGGCCCACTGCTCTCTCTGCTCTGCTCTCTCCACCTGCAGAGGGCTTGTTCAGATGCAGCCGGGCCTTGCTGGTCACAGGGGGGGTTTGGTCAAAGTACAGATGGAGGCTCCTTTGCACCCCAACGCTCCCTCCTCCTCCTCAGTGCTGAGCAGAGCCCTCACCGTGCCTGTCCTGATCTGATGGAGGACACGGACGAGCTCCCCTGAGCAGTGGGTGTCATGGGGTCATGTGGGTTTTACACAGCAGCAGAGAAGCCCTGCTCTGGTGTCAAGAAAGAGTTTTCTTTTGAGATTTACTTCATTTTTTAGAGTAGATTTCAATTCCGAGCATAATTTAAAGTGCAGTCCTATAGCCTTCATGCCCTCCTTATGTCTCCACATGTCTGAAATCTCACAGTCACCAAGACACAAGTACAACTTTGCAATCAGTGAAAATCAGTTTGCACTCAGTGTCTGGATTCACACTCAGGCTCCACCTGCATCTCCTCAGCACAATCCAATGATGAGTGATTCACAAATCACATTGTGGTTATGACCCAGTGCGGCTTCCGTGTCTTAAATCAGCACTAAATTCTGCTTGTTTATCCTCTCTTTTTCCCATTTCCTGTAACTCAGTCATGTTTTACCATTAGCTTTTCTTTTCAAATTGCCTGAACCTTTGGATTTCTATTAGGGAAAACTTTCAAAGCCAATCTCAAAGTACTTTACAGTATACAATAAATACACTAATGAAAGCAGTGAGCACTACGCCATGCTACTGCAAAGCCTCCCTTCGATCCTCCCTTATTCCTCTGAATAACCTGCCCTCGTCAACATGTTGTGGCGACTCTCACAGTACTAACGGGGCCTTGGAGGGACCAGGATGTAGACCTGCTTGGACTTCACGCTGAGAGCCCGCCCTCCTTTAAACTATGAGCAGGAAGTTGAATATTCCGGGGCCATGTAACTGCCTGGACTCACAGGGGGAGCACCAGAGCTCTCTGATTTCTGCTGTTGGATCATTGAGAGCCACTCAGCTCTTCAGGGGCCATGGAGTGGGGCCTCTGCCGACCCCTGAGGAAAGGCCATCATGCAGCACACAATCCATTGCGGAGCCCTGCCCATTGCAAGGACAAAGCAGTCATTTCACTGCATTCTGGGAAACATCTCCTCTCTTTAATGTTATATTTTTGGCAGATTCTTGAGCAGACTCTCACAGGAATCTGCAGTGAGCTGTGGGCCTTCAAACTGTGCCTGAATCCTTAGAAGGCCCAGGACACGGGCAGCCAAAAGCTCTCCTCCGCACTCCGCCTTGCAGGTAGGTATGGTGAGCTTAGCTTTCAGGTCCTTTTTATTTATATCTCTTTATTAAATTTGATTGTCTGGCAAGCACTGACTGGCACTTTATATAACAAAAATTCACTCAGTGGATACTAGGTCTGGTGATGTGACACTGCTTCTCCATGGTGACCCGGGAGGTGTCCTGGATTTCTTTACATGTGCAGTGGATGAAGAAAAGGCGCTGGGTGAGCAGATGACTGAAGCCCACCTTCAAGGACCAAGGCAGAGATCAGGGGACCTGCAAACAACAGAGGATTATACTGAGCTCATTGTGAAAAACGCACATTTGTCCTGTGGATAGTGAAAGTCAACATAAGACTCAGATCCTTGTGTGACTTTAATTCCTTATGCACTGAAATGATCATGGCCTTTTTCCCCAAACACGTGGTCCTGGTCCACACTCATGACAAGCCTCTGACCTTGTCCCTGCCTAAAACACGGCTGATTCCTACCATAATGCCAGTGGTACTTGGTTTAATAAAACTCAAATAATTTAGGACCTCAGTTCCTCAGATACTCTCGTCACACTTGTAGCCCCTAGAACATGTGGCCCATGGCCAATGACTGACCAGCGCAAATGCACTGTTCACATCAGCTTAAACATTACTTTGGTCCATGTGGTTCGGTTACACACATCACTCATGTGGTGCAGTCAGAACAGAGACTGCAACGACCTCTCCTTCAGCAAGCCTTGGGTCCGCGACACTCATAAGTCATAACCAACATCTGTTAGATGTTGGGATTCACTGTCCCCTGCTACCATATCAACACTGACTTTGGGATATGCTGTGGTAAGTCCTCATTCTATACAAACATTACTGTATTAATAAAAAAGCGCAAAATGCCATCCCCTCCTGCAGTGCCTTTTAGAGTCATGTGGAAGACGGCTGATAGCACCTCCATATTCAGTCCATCACCAGAGGTGACAGTGCAGGGGATGGGGAGCGGGAAAGGGAGGGCTACACTACAACTCAGGTGGATTTCCGGTAATGGTAAGAGGCAGCACCCACTGACTTCTGCTGTCCTTTCCTCCTGATACTGTGCTAAGTACTGGAGTAAACAAACTCAGGAGGATTTTCTGGAGCTGTGACTTGGAAATTTCCTTCCTGTGAGCAACAGATCTATACCTGTGTTCATCACCTGCAAGAGCAGCCTCTGAGCAGCTGTAAATATGAGAAGGATGCACCCCTGGTTTCCTTCGTTCATATTATTTGAAGGGAAGAGCACATGCCCCCCTGACAGAGCTCTACCCAGATGCAATAAACACCTAGTAATTGAATATCTTAGGAAGGCAAAAGCAGACATCACTGTAGATAAAGGAATATCTGAGGTATAAATATAAAAGTTTATTACAAATGAACCAATGATACAGATATAAATCACTAGTTAATGACAGCCGAGCAATATGGCCTTGCAAAGGAAACATTTAAATGGTACCAAGGTAGAAAGGATGGCTGTGTAGGACAGCTTCATTTTCGTCTTCATCCTGAGTACACATCTCCAGCCAAGCATCCACTGCACTGGGAGTATCGCTGTGCCTCTGAGCTCTGTGTACAATCACCTGCTCTTACTGACTCCACCTCATCAACCCTCTTGGAAGGACTTGGGAATGAGCTGCCCTGTGTGGTACTGAGAGCAACGCCAGCTGCAGTGGAGATACTGGTGCACCTGCAGACAAGCTCCTGCGCAGTCTGACTGCTCTTTCCTAGTTTCTGCTGCATGGATCTGTTCTCTGGGTTTGTGTTTTTAATACAACTCAAGGAGGCAGTGTTGATGGACTTTATACCATCAGGCAGGGATCTTCCCATCCCGGATGCCCTCAAGTGAAGGAGATGCTGGTGGAGCCAGAATAAGCTGGGTCCCAGGGCTGGCTGTTTTCTTTCCTTAGCGTTCAAAGAGCTGCCTGGGGAGTGAGAGGCAGAGAGTGAGATGCAGGACCTCTGCACTCTGGGGACCTTTCCAGGTCTCAGTTGCCTCAACTGCAGCCACTCATCACTGCTGAGTGTGCAAGCCATGAGGGGGGCTAGGATGCTCCCAAACTGCTCTTGAGGGGGTTGTGGGGTGGGCGTAGGGTGGGCCTGGGTTATCAGATCTAGGAAGAGGCCCCTCAGCTTTCCCCCACATCCTGTCACTCCAACCTGGAAGGTCTTCAAGGCCACATACTCTTTTTCAAATGTCTAATTTACGCAGAGGAATTACTTGAATTTTGTGCCAAATCTTACCTGGTAACTCACAGAATACAGTCAGCTTCATGAGTACAAGGGAACAGATCCAGTCAATGTCTTCCAGGAAAAAAAAAAAAAAAAGAATAGGCTGCTGTGTTGCAGAACTTCCATTAGATGGCGATCAAGCCTCAGGGAAGAAGCAACCAGGCCTCAGCCCAGGAGCTCCGGGACTATAAGCAGGGAGGCTCTTTAGAGAGCTGCTGAGGCCCAGGCTCTCTGCAGCTTTCAGGACTCATGCGGCTTTGGGGCCTCCAGGTGCAAGGGTCAGCTTCACATCAGCCAGTTTGTTAGTGTTTCCTGTTTTGCTTCATGATTAGTAGTGCACTGCCCATGATCAAGTTCCCAGCAGGCCTCTGGTCAGCAGTGAGGCCAGCTGGGGGAGAGAAGAAGGCTGCAGCTCTGAATGTGACCAGCCCAGAGCGAAACAAGAATCAACTGGCCTCATGAGTTCAGAGGTGGAGGAGACAGAACCCCTGGAACTCTACTAACTGTGTTCAGAGATGCCTAGGGCATGCCCTGGAGAAGGCCCTAAGACGAGGGAAAGGGGGGTTGGTAGAGGGTGTCCTTGTCCCCTGATGTTCTCCAGAGTCCTCATTACAAAGGGCACTTCTTTGTCCGCAGGGGCTGAGGGTGGGCCCTGAGCTGAGTGGTGCTCGGTCTCTGGGTGGGGAAAGACCCAGAAGTGATGTGCTGATTCTGGGGTCTCTGTTCAGTTTCAGCAAAGCATTACTTAAAATAACCTTTACACAAGCAATCACGGGGATCACTTATTCTACATCAAATTAATAGTTCACATATTTTGTGCACACAGCAAATAAGCAGTTTAAATATGTATGTGTGGAACACCTGTTCTTCATCTTTCTCTGCAGATCAGAAACTGGTAACCAGAGACTCCGGGGTGGGGACATTTGCTGATCCCCTTCTTGGCTCCTGCCCCTCAGCCCCAGTGAGATCAGAGCTGTGAACTTTGAGCTCCCAGAGCCGGCTCAGCGCTGTGATCCTGACCTCTTATGGTGTGGCTCTCCTGGGGCTCTCAGCTTGGTCAGCAGCCAGAGTGCTGAGCCCTTTTCTCCTGGATGTGCTATCCTTCTGCACCATGGGCAGTGTCTCTGGTCCCCCAGGTCCTCAGTCCCCTGGGTCAGGGGAGCATCTGCTTCCCTTACAGCCCAGTAGGAGCTCAGCAGCTCCCAGATCTGCATGCCTGAATTCAGGCTGTGTCTAAGTTACTGATACAAACCTCTCCCATTCACTCCAGTGTGTAAAAATCTACTAAGACCTTAATTTCACTGCCCAAGCTCCACTTCCTCAATACCTTAATCCACCATAGCACTCAGACAAGATCCTGCCTGTTCTTAACACAGAAGAAAAGTTTTTCTTGAGATCTCTCTTCTCTATCCAATAAAAATTAGGAATACAGTGTTATTTATTTTAAAGGGACTATTAAAAATGTATCAGTTTCAAAGCTGCTGTTTCTATTTTCTGCAATTTGTTGATTCTGGTGCTGGGAATCATTTCTGTAGAACAGAAGTTGGAGGGGGAGGTGAAATTCTTTGCTTGGATTTATTCCAGGCTCGGTTTTCTGAGCCCTTGTGGCACAGAGACACCGCGGTTCTCTTGAGATCCTGAAGGCTTAGGTCCAACCCTGAGGAGTCCCCGTGTTGAGACTGCCAAGCAGAAAGAAAGAACCTGGGTCATTCCCGCTGTATCCAAGCTCCTGGAGTAAGTGTTCCACACCAGGATTATGTTTGTGATGTTAAATATATGCTTTTTCTTGCACTGTTTCTTCAAAGATTCCAACTTATCCTGAAAAGAAAATCAAGAGCAAGAATCATCTGGACCCAGGAGCTGCGTTTGCTGGAGGAAAGACAGGACCTGTGCTCTTGTGTGTGCTTAGGGACGCTGGGCCAGCAGGCTTGGTTGCTCACGTCCTCGCTGCCACCGGCACCATGTTGTAACAATGAGTAGGGGCCCCCAGACAGGCTGACAGCTCAGAAACTGTGCTCTCTTTTTGTCTCTGCTCCTCATTTTGTATCCTGAGCTCAAAAGAGCCCATTTGTTCCCTCCCTTTGTTTTGCCTCCTTCTCTAGGGGACCCCAACGTAGGACTGTGGTCCTCAAGGTAGGTACATTCGAAAATGTGACAACAGCGTTCACTGTGCTCAGGGAGCGATGCCTCGTGCTGTCCTGGTGTCCAGAGGAGAAGCCCGACCTCAGCAGGCAAAGCTATGCTGCCCTGGTCAGGGCAGGTACCCAGAGAGCCCTGAGCCTGCAGTGAGAGGAGCCAGCCCTGAGGCTGGCCAAGCCCCGCCCGCCCCGCTAATTTGCATACACCAAGAGCACCGCCCCCTGCTGGAGGACTTCTTCACAGGCTGCTGGCCTCAGCTCTGCAGCTCCAGCTCCAGTCAGGACACAGCATGAACATGAGCGTCTCTGCTCAGTTTCTGGGCCTCGTGCTGCTCTGGGTCCCAGGTAAGGAAGCACAGCACCAGGAATTTACTGAGCTTAGTTTGTCAGAGTTGCCTGACTTTTCAGAGATTTTATCTTTCATCGTGAATAACTGTGTTAGTGTTTGCTGTGTTTCCCATCTCTGGTGCAAGGTGTGACATCCAGTTGACTCAGTCTCCAACCTCATCTGCATCTGTAGAAAGCACAGTCGTCATCACTTGCCGGGCCAGTGAGCGTGTTAGCAAATTCTTAAATCGCATCAGCAGAAACCAGGGCAACCTCCTAAACTCCTCATCTATCAGGCAACCAGATTGCAGTCTGGGGTCCCATCCAGGTTCAGGGGCAGTGGGTCCGGGATGGATTTCACCCTCACCATCAGCGCGGTGGAGGCTGGAGACGCTGCATCTTCCTACTGTGAGCAGCTTAATAACTTCCCTCCCGCAGTGCCATGTGCCAGGAAGCAGAGGTGTGAGGCTGGGCGGCTCCAGCTGCTCCTGCTGGTGTCTCCCACTGCAGAGCGAGCCCCTCAGCAGCAGCCAGGCTTTGAAAGTAACAGAAATGCATAGAAGCATCCTAGGAAGCTTCCCTATGTTCTAACTTTCTTTTAAGTTTCACAATCCTGATGTAATGAAGGATGGCAATCCAATAGGGACACTGCAGTCGTGCGGATTATGGCATCGTTTTGTATTCACCTGGCAACAGACAAGCTCTGCCATGAATTCAAAAGAATAATTTTTAAAGATTTTTCAGGGGCCAGGGAGATGGCTCAGTGGAATAAGCACTTCCCTGGAAAGCGCAAGGGCCTGAGTTCAATTCCTGGTTCTGCCAAAAAAAAAAAAAAAAGAAAAAGAAAAGATTTTCAGCATTTTTAGGGTTATATCTACATCTACATATCACCAGCATAGACCGCAATTCTGTTGAAGTCAGTCAGACTGGTTTAAATTCAAAGTCAACTTTTCCCATTAAGGCTCTTTTCTTTTCTTCTGTATTTTTGAGGGGATCTACACGTTCTGCAGGCACTTTATTCTGCTGAGCTATCAGGCCAGCCCTTAAGGTTGACTCTTAACGTTGAACATTTTGCCAGAACTCACCTGGAGAATGACCTGTGCCCGGGGTACTGGTGTGAGGCAAGACTCACTTCCCCAAACACCACAGTCCTCTCTTTTGTCCTCCACTTTCTGTACACCAACCACATCTTACCATACCTAGAGAGTTTCCTTTTCTGGAAAGACAAAGTCTTAAAGTTTATACTATGAATATTTCTAAATGCTAATCTCAAAATATCCTGCTGTGTAACACGGAAATAAGAAATACAGGATAAAACACTTCACTCCCACCAAGTCTTCACAGCATCTATTATCACTGCCAATATTCTGGCTTGGTAAAGGTGTTAGCTACATCGCGATGCCATACTGTGCTGTTTCAGTGATCCTGATTGTATCTCAAAGGTCACCGGAAGGGTACAGCCTGAATATTAAGAGTGTATTGTAATTGAAAACATGCAGAATAATTTTTAAATTACTGTACATTTCAAGTTAATTTTATTGATATACCCTTGATATGCTGATGCCCGTACAATGGATTGATCTCCAGGTGGGCACTAGAACTCTCGGTGCTCTTTTCTAGAATCCTCAGGTCCATTCACTGCCCCACTGAGCGTAGCTCGGTTTGTCTCTCTGCCAGTCATGGAAGTCCCCGTAGGTCTTGTTGATAGATTTTGTGAGCAATGAATTAAAGAAGAAGTGGTTTCTTTTCATGCTGAGAACAGTGTCTCCTTCCTGAGCTTTATGTCTTCTCGTGTGCTTTCGAGGACTGGCCCGTGAGCGGCTCCCATGAACACAGTGTCTGAGCGCAGTGAGAGCGCAAGACTTGATTCTTGGCAAGGCAACAGGATGTGTCACGGTCCTCACAGGGCCAGCAGCATGCTCTTCTTTTTTCCACTCAAAATGTTGCCAGCAGAAGAGGCTGCCACCATTGTGGGGACACAGTCTTCAGCTGTCACACTCAATTGTTCTCCAAGAAAACTCTGGGATTTGGTAGTAGAAAACATTTGGTGCAGAACCCATCCCCTGTTTCCTCCCCACACTGGCAGGATGTTTTGATTTACCCCCACTCCCCAGGATTTCTTTACTAATATTTTGCCTTTTCAATAGGGTGCATGAATTAAGAGTAGTTCTTAGTATTCTAAAGCACAACAAGCACAGTAAAGTGGTAATTATCAAATGTCTTAATGACCTCAATCTATCGGATTACTATTGAGAACCAATGAAATAACGTCTGGAAAAGCAAGTATTGTGAGCATCAGAAACGCTGATCAGTTCCTGATGGAAATGGTGACCACGTGACTTCCTTGGAGCACAGCTTGGCAGAGTCTTAAAAACCCACTGTCAGAGTGTCGCACCCAGCAGGACAACTTTTAGGCCTTTGACTAATGTACTTGAAAACAGCTTGTGTAAGACTCTTCAATCTAGCTTTGTTCATACTAGCCCCAAGTTGAATACCTAAATGGTCATGAGCATATGAAGCAATGCATTACGACGTGGCCATCCTGAATGTTACACTATTACTGTGCAGAGATAAAGAAAATCACATTTTTAGTACCTGAACAACCTGGACTGATCGAGGAAACAATTATGTTGCATAAGAATAGGAAGCCATGGAGGAATCGAGGCATATAATTTTTTGAACAGCATTCTAGAGAAGGAAAATCTAACAGAGAGTGGCATTTGATAGACCTGAGTTTGCCAAGTCCATGGGATGGAGAGCAAATCAGTTTTGGAAAAGTGCAGGGAAAAGCTTTGCTTGTTCAGGATAATTTGTCATCGCGTTGTATCTGAATCGGGATGGAATTCAGCAGTACAGTCCACGCCTGGCAAGAGGTATCTCTGAGGCCCATTCCTGAACCCAAGAAAAAGGAAAAAATGGAACTCACAGTGCATCTGTGATCACTTTGGGTGGTGTGAACACTTTAGCAGCATTCATTCCCGCAGTACAGGGACACAGGGCTTCTTTTCCTTTATTCGTGTCTTGAAGTCTAACTTACCAATATTTCTCTCCTGTGATGGTGCACGTTTGTGTCCTACTTAAATGGTTGCCTGCTTTTAAGGCCTGAAGCTCTGCTCCTGTGCTTTCTCTGGAAGCTTCCTGACTCCTACTTGTTGACTATGATATTCTATTTAGTCAGACTTATTTATTATTTTTCATTTTTTAAATTTTTCCTCAAATCACTTTAATGGAAGTTGGGTTTTCTCAAATTGTTGTTTTTATATTAATTTTATTGAGAAAGAAATAGCAATTAGGTAGCTTCAAAACTGGTTAGTAGGACAGTCAAAATAATTAATGTGTTGAGTATTTTTGTCTTCATAGTGGTTATTCATAGTATAAGATGCAGACATGACATTTCTTCTCATTGAAGTAAGGCAAAGTACCTGTATGTCTATGCTATTTTGTATACACAGATATATTTTTTCACTACAAAATGGCCCATCATTTGTATACCTCTTTATGTTCCCTTCTGTCAAAGATAGGTTTTCCGATACCATTCAGACATTGTAAGTGCATGAATTCAGCAACATAATCCAACATAGTCCAGTAGTCCATAATAGTAGTGGGTTATCTGTCTGCAAGACTGGCAAAATCAGAAGTTGTTGACTTGAGTCTTTTACAAAGCAGCATGTTAACATGGCTTTACTTTTTAATACCTCATTTTTATGCTTTTCTGCTGGATGGTTATGACCAAGATAAAGCAGGACCTTATAACAAAAAAAGGTAACTTTCGTATCTAACAAGGTCAGTCAAATCCCCTGAGGATTTACCTTGAAACCCTGTACTGCAGTTTGTAGATCCCTTGTCAGTGTCAGCCATGTGGATGAGTCATAGCCGCTGCTTGGCCAATTTGCTCTCTGTGAAAGCCCGAGAGAATGTTTTCTCTTCATGTGTCTCTCCTTAGGCACACTACATCGTCAATCACTTTCCTCTGCGAGCTCATAATCTCCTGGATCAGAAAATTTTTGACACCACTGTTAAGTCATATTTTTTATGATGTCATAGTTATCAATATTTTTCCAGTATGCACTTAATTTCATATCCATTTCCAATTGCTTCTGGCCATTTTTCAAAAAAAATAAGCATCATTATACCTTTATTTACAGTAATTATTTGTAGAAATGATTGTGTATATCTATGTGGGATTTTTTTTCTGGCTCTTTCTTTTGCTTGTTCAGTGTATTTATCTTTACTCCTGCTGTGCACAATACTGCCATTCCCAGTTGTTTGATAGTTCCCACCCACTGGTGCAATGCTGGAGACCCAGCCCAGGGTCCTGTGCACACTGGGCAAGTACTCTACTATTGAGAGACAGCCCCATTCCCTACCAAAACCATTACGTATAATGTTATTTATATTCAATTTTTATCCCCTAGAATTTTTGCTGTTGGGTCTTTGATTTATTTTTTATATTCTAGTAACTGATCATCAATTTAAATATATTGTTAGTAGACTGATTAGATTTCATCGCATGAAATACAAACACACACAAGCACACACACATATATACTTTTTTTCAGGAAACCAAACTCAAACAAATATAATGATACAATGTTTCCGCTTGATGAACATGGAAAACATCTGTTTAACTCACTGCTTTTTAACTTATAAGACACAGTGAATGCACGGAAAGTGAACCCAGAGGTATTATAGAAGTATTATTCTGGTGAATTTTGGTGCATGCTTTAGAAATTTATATAAAACTTTTTGTTGTAAGTACGTGAAGATATCCCTTCTGTCTTTCAACTAGTGAATTGGATCACTTTGTCTCATCTCATATACTATCACTTCCAGTATCATTTTGAATAAAAGTGATGGAAATGGACATCCCTTTTTTCTACTTTGAAGTATAACATAGAAAGAATTTTACTGGTGAGTATGATGATTTCACAGATTCTATTAGGCGTGTAGAAGGCATTTCCAGCACTGTTAAGGAGAAAGGGCAGGAGCTGGGCTGACTGATGCTGCACAGAAGGACCTGCTGCTGACTTCAGCGAGATGGCATCAGTGTTCTGAGGTAAGAGAGACCTGGGCTCTCATCTGCAGGGTTGTGATCACCCACTGAGCTATTCTACTGAGCCTGAATGAATGCTGGCCTTTTAAAATTTCCACAAGGGTACAGCTGCACTAGGGACCCCGGGAAAGACTGTAAACCTGCACAGGAGAACAGTGGCTGGAGGACAAATCCCATGCAGAGATTTATTTCAACCAGACACGTGCATAAACTTAGAACCCACACACTTAGCCTAAGTGGACTTAAATAATCCCAAGAGTGCTGTGGTCATAAATTAGATGACTACATACATGCAGATGGTGAGACACAGCAGAGTTGAAGAGAAATAATGCTTAATGGGTTTGCATTATGCACTGTCTGGTTGAATCTAGAGCGCCGGTCAGACAGTAAGACACCAGGATCAAGTTCTATGACTTCAGGCTGAGCCCAGGGCCTTCTGCCCTGACCATCTGGGCGTGGCTTGCTCACCTGTGGAATAGAAGAGCCCAGCACTGGTGCAGCTGCATGCTTAGCTCATCCTGGTCCTGCTGCTTTGCATGTCTGCCAAACCCCCACTGCTGTGAGGAGCCCATATCATTGCCTGGGCGGAAGCTCTGGACAGATCTGCTTCAGGGAGGACTGAGCACACACCATGGAAGCCCTGGCTCCACTCCTTTGTCTCCTGGCACTCTGGGTCCCAGGTGAGGGCAGTGTGGGGTACTTCTGCATATCTGTGAAAATCCAGGGTTGGCTCCTGTGTCCAGTACCAGCATCGCTATTCAATGAGTACAGTAGTTAAGGTTCAGTGTGGATCAATGAGCCCAGCCCTGGTAAGAATCCAACTGGTATGACCTGGATTACATGTGGAACGTTTCTGTTTTATTTCCCAATCTCAGATTCCACTGGACAAACTCAGTTGACCCAGTCTCCAGCCTCGCTGGCTTTGTCTGCAGGAGGAACAGCCACTCTCAACTGCAGGGCCAGTCAGAGTGTTTACAGCTACCTAGCCTGGTACCAGCAGAAAGCTGGGCAGGCTCCCAGGCTCCTCATCTATGGTGCCTCCACCAGGGCCACTGGCATCCCAGCCCGGTTCAGTGGCAGTGGCTCAGGGACAGACTTCACTCTCGCCATCAGCAGCCTGGAGCCTGAGGACGTTGCAACTTATTACTGTTACCAGTATAACAATGGGTTCCCACAGTGATTCAAGGTGGAACAAAAACCTCCCGGAGGCCAAGGTCATTATCTTGTTCACACCAGCTGTTTCCTTTAAGGACAGCTGCTCTGATGTCTGCTGAAGCCTAGCGTTCCTGCCTCAGTCTGAAAAATCTTATGACCATGAAACCTCTGTCTCTGACAAGATTTCAACTGAATTCTGGGTGTTTGCTCAGACTCCACAGCACAGCTGTGTGCAGGAGTAGTTTCCCCGGTATTGGCATCAGATGAGACTCACATGATGCACAGTTTATGTGCAGTACAATAGGGCAACACAACAAGCAGAAATTTAAACACACTAAACACACGTGAAATTTTACAATACCAAACTTTTATTCTTATCATATGATAATTAATAATAATAATAATGTAGATAAATAGGTCACGTCACTAAGTGCAGGCCCTCTGAGGTCTTATATTGTTCCTAGGAACCTCACAGACACCTGAGTCATGACAGCCTTTTCTGTCTTGAGAAGCATCTGAGTTCCACGCTAGTCAAAGGTGTAGTACGGTACAAGGCATTCCCATCCAACTTAAAGACATGAAATAAATCGGATAGCATTCTTAGAATAAGTGCAACTTATCTCAAAATACTTTTTATCTCCATGACTATATCAGCACCATTGACAGTCTCACTCCTTTAAAGGGGAAACAAAAGCAAAAATAAGAAAAACCTTCAGTAGTCATCCCCAGCACCCCTCTCAGTAGGGGTGAGAGGAACACAGCTCAGGTAGAGGTGGAGTGCTGCTCCAGGCTGTGGACTTACTGTAAGAGCATCCATAGAACGTTGTGGGCCCACACTATGGGCCAAAGCTGTTCTTCAATAATTTTCAGGATGGATCAATTACACAGGGTCGCAAAGGTCATGTCAGAGCAGCGGGTCCTGGACCAAGGCAATGAATCCCTCCTTTGTACACATTCTCGTTCTTCCTTGCTGAGGGGTTTTTGTTCTCTAAATCTCAGAGCCCTGGCTGACATCTCCAGTATAATTCATGGGCCGTGGACTTCATAAGCTTGTGGGATTCCTTGGTTGTGAGGACACTCACAGCATCGTGCAGTCAGCACGAACATCACCTTGGAACATTTGCCTCGCACCTGGAGACACTGAGCACCCATCCACTGTCAGTGTCCGTTGACCCAGAGTCACCTCAGCCCTACACAGGTACAGAAAGACTATCAACTGTGTTAATAGTCTTGTCTGCTATGAACATTACAGGAAAGTAAATTTCTCTGGGCATGGTGTTTTGTGTCTGCCTTCTTTCACATGGCTCATCCAGGTCAAAGCATTGGTTTATGTGCTTTCTCTACGCGGTCAGAATCTATCCCAGCCCGTGTCCATATGTGATTCCTTTTCCACTTATCAGCTGATGAATATCTATACAGTTTCCAGGTTGAGCTCTGTGATTAAGGCTGCTCTGTACATGAGTGTACAAGCTGTTTGGATGGAACTTTTACTTCAGGAGTATAAACCTGGGGTGTAATCACCGGCTTGGGGTAGCTCTGTGTTTTGTCTCCCAAGGGCTCACCAGGTGGCTTCTCTAAGCATCTCCCACACTGCCTTCTCTGATAAGAAGGAAGGGTTTCCCCTTTCTGTGTGAAGAATCCAGAGCAGTAATCACCCATAGTTCCCTCGCATCCGTTTGAGGTATTTCTTCAGAGGGGGGCATGTTGTAGGCAGCTGAATGAGATAAAAATATTATAGGTAATCAGACTGGACCAGGCCCTCAGGGAAACAAGATGGCAGACAAGGTGACTTTGCAACTTGGAGGAGACAGTTCCTCCCATATGGGCCACACTTCAAGACAGAAAAGGAAACAGCTTTAGCCACATACTTCCTTAGGGATGGGCATCAGGAACTGATATTCTACATAGGTATCAATCACCATGAAAGAGTCCAAATGAGTCAATAACCCAATCTCCCAACAGGAAGAGACCCTGTCTTGTATTCGTGCCCCCTTATTTGTGACTGGCTTCCCTAATTGGTACTGGATTTAATCAATTTCACCTGAGCAGTGGTGCTTGTAATCTCACTGGTTGACCATAGTTTTGTCCCACCTCATGCTCACCTAAGCAAATTCCCATGTTCTACCCCAGCCTCACCACACTGTTTTACTTCATAAAAATCCCTGAGGGCTGTGGAGATAGCTCAGAAGAGTAAGTGCTTACTGGGAAGTACAGGGTCTTGAGTTCAATCCCTGGTACCACCAAAAAACATGTTCCTGAAAGAGACAGCTTCGCAGAGACAATCCCCTCATTGCTTCCCTTTTGCCTGTCTCTTAATCAGGAGCTTTCTTTCCCCCAGTAAATACATTTTGCTTTTTAAAAAAAAAGAAGAAGAAGAAGAAAGGGTCTCAGCAGATGAGCAGTCAGAGGAGCTGAGCTACACCAGCACGTGAGGAACCGCCTGCGGCACTGCAGCGAAGCTCCTTCATGGTGTCAGTTCACTGCTCTGCGCTTCACAGCCCAGGGTCTGTGCTGTTGCTCCTGTCGGTCGCCAGCGCACTCCAAGAAAGGAAGAGTCAGGCGGAGGAGCCCAGGGAGAAGGCTGGGCAGATAAGAAAGAATTGCTTTAAGAAGCAAGCTAGGGAGAGCACAAAGAGAAATAGGGAGCTGAACAATAGAAATGAGAACTTGCTCTAAGAAGGGCATGAGATTGAAGAAAGAATACCACGTTTGTATGCAGTGAATCCTCTTTACAGTCCTGGGCTTCAGGTTTCTGAGTGAAAATGCCTAACATAGATCGACTGGGGACTGGGGTACAGCCGGTCCCTCTTACTAATCAAGATTGTCTTAAGTCCTCAGGAAAAATAGAAGATTTCAAAATACAGATGATTTATTTTATTTCTCTGTTTCGTACGGCTAGTCTGCTGCATCTCATGCAAAGGTACAAGATACATTCCTTGGCGGATGCCCAGTGTGAGTCTCGACCCAAGACGTAGCCACTGTCTCCCTGAGAGGAAGCCCCTCCTCCTACCGCACGCGTAGCTCTGGGCTTTTTGTGTCCACAGCCACAGAGGTGCAACCAGCTAATGACCAGGACCAGAGAAATCTACATGAAATAACAAGATTGCACAGGCAGACATAAAAACTAGAGTAGAGGACGGGGTGTGGCAAAAGCAAGCTTTGCCATAATAATAATTTAATATATGGTGAAAATTAATTGATTTTATTCTTGGCTTTAGCAATATAGTACTCTACACTAATGTAGATTCCATAAAAATCAAAGCAGATATATGTATGTATATATAACATATGTTCATGGTTGTATCCAAAGGAAATTATAAAACAACTAAAATGCAAAGTAGAGCCAGCCAAATAGCTCAGCAGAATAAAGTGCCCACAAGCAGGTGCAGGGGTGGGGCTGGGGGTTCAATCCCTGGGCCTGTTGTGCCTGTGCTACCCCCAGAGCACCCTGAAGGGGCAATTGAGACTGGACATGGTGGTGCAAGCCTGTAATCCAGCTCTTGGGAGGCTGTAAACAGGCAGATCAGTATGAGTCCGTTCTAGCAGTGACACCCTGAACACCCTCTAAACCCTTCCCTAAAATACAAATAAAATAAAATAAGATGCAAAGCAAGTTTAAAATCTAGGATGTGTGTAGAGTTCAACAGTGGGCTGCTGCATTGCCTGTATGGTGCCCTAGGTTTAGTCCTTGGTGTAAATGTGTATGAATTGATAGACACGCATTCACCAAATAAAATATCGAGAGTGACTCCAAAGTTCTGAGAACACGGAGCGGCCATCCTGCCAGCCACGAGGAAGCCGCTGCTGGGAGGGTCCATTCAAGGCCTGGGAACCTCCTCATCTCGCAGAGTTAGGACCATCTTCACCCGGAATGGCCAGAGCACAGGGACCCCTGGAGCAGACCCCATACTACAGGGCAGGCGCTCAGCCGGGTCCGCCCCACCCTGCACTCCCACTGATCCCTAGTTGGTGTCTGTGTTGATGTAAGGGTGAGAGAGGGCGAGTTTAGGGTGCATTTCACGTGACTCCTGCGGAGCCACGGCGGTTCCCTCGCCGCCACTGCATCGCTGCAGCTGTGGTGAGCTTTCCTCTCCAAAGGGAGGCAGAACCACAGAACCCGGGCAACACTTGTAGGAGGAGGGGAGGTGGCGGAGAATGGGCCACTGGGCTCCACTCCGGAGACCCAGAGGAGACCTTGCTACGCAGGCTTCCAGGGCTACCACTCCCTTGCCTTTCCGCCTTCCCTCCTGGGAGGGGCAGCGCAGAGGCCAAGTGGGGATGCACAGAGCGCCCCTCCCTGGAGGTCACCCTGCCTCTGCCTGGGGCTGTGACCTCCTGGTCTCTAGAACTGGGGCTGCAACATTTCTGGTTTTTCCAAATCACTTAGTGGAAAATGTTTCCTTTTTTTTTTTTTTCCATTTTAAATACTTGAATTTCTTCAAATTTGTTATCAGGAGTGACTGAAATAAAAAAAAAATATAATTGAGTCCCATTATCATTATCATAGAAATGGCTTGAAGAGAAAACTGGTCCGAGTATTATTGCTTTCCATTGTCAACCAGTACAGAGTTGCCCGGACAAGCAGACAGCAGAGTCTGTTCGGAATGCTCAGGATCTGTTGTATAATACAACTCGCCTACTCACAGGAGGAGAAACTTGGGAAACAACTTGGGTGTACCTCTTGATTTCATCATCTAAGACAGGCACAAAAGCACCACCCGCGCCTCGGAGAACACCGCACCATGCGCCCTTGGAAAAAGCTTTGCCGCCCTCATCACGAGCGATCTTCCTCCAGCAGTCAATTGTGCCTGTGTGCATGGTGTCGGTTCCTTTTCGCCCTGACTGCATCGTCATGCGGCAGCGGACGGTGTCAAATGCATAGGAAGTCAGGCCGGCCCGGGCGGTGACAGACTGCGCCATCATCCAGCTGATGATGATGTGAGTGTTTTGGGGTCCGGAAGCGTTCCCTTTGCAGTGTCATATAATACCAAAGTAGGCAGCTCGGTAGATGATAATACCCTCCTGCACGGACAAATGAAAGCCCTGATACAGGCCCGTAATCCCATCAGATTTGTAGATTTTAACCAGGCAGTCACCAAGGCCTTTGAATTCCCTTTCGGCTCCAACTTTACCCACATCGGCTGCTAGACGGGTACGGGCAAAATCAAGAGGGTACGCAAAGCACAAGGATGTGGCCCCTGCAGCACCTCCTGAGGCCAGGTTCCCTGCAAAGTAGCTCCAAAACTGGGTCCTCTTGTGCACACCACCCAGGAAGACCTGCCTGTATTTCTCTTTGAAGGCAAAGTTGAGAGCCTGGGTGGGGAAGTGTCTGATGACGTTAGCCAGGTCACCACACCAGAAGGACAGGACTCCCTGCTCCTCGGGGATTCGAACCACACGGTCTGTAATGCCCTTGTACTGCTTATCTGCGGTGATTGGCTTGCTGGTGTGCTGCACCTGCAGCAGCAGCTTGACCCGCTCGATGGGCGCTACCGCAGTCTTGGAGATGGCTGCGGCCACTCCTCCTGCCAGGAAGTCCTTGGCGAAGGACACAGCGGCATCTGTCAAGTTGGAAGAAAAGAGGAAGCAGGCGACTGTGGGACAGAACTGGGATGGGAACCGGCTTTGACTCCCGGGCTCTGGAAAACGTTTTCAAAGTAGCATGACTGGACTTAAATAATCACTGTCGTGCTGTTGCCATAGGTTAGGTGACTACAGACCCGCAGGCCCGCTTCAGGGTCCCTCAGCTCACTGTGCAGGCCTCTGAGTCTGGCCCTTCCCCACACTGTGTGGGTCACATCAGGCGTTGTGGGCTCTGATACCTGCGTGTTAGAGCTCCAGGTTTATTCATTAAATGGAGGAACATGGTAACTGTTACTGGCTTCTTGAAACAATGTGTTAGAAATGTCTTTTCAATTCAAACAAGTCCTCTGGAATTTGGTGTTATTTGGCTTTCTTTCCCTGTTACAAAATGCCTGAATTAGAACTTACAGGATGAAAAGACCATTTTACTTTACAGTTTCAAGCCTGAGGTCAGGGGTCCGCTGGCTCCATTGCAGCTAAGCAGAGTGAGGCGGAGGCCTTCCAGCAGCAGGGCGGGGCTGAGGGAAGCTGTTGGCTTCCTGGCGTCCAGGAGCAGAGAAGGCTGGTAAGAGAAGAGGGGGAGAGGGACAAGCTGCGGAACTAGGTCCTGCCGGCTTCCCCTACACCTCAGCTGGTAACCTTTTACGACCTCCAATAAGGCTACGAAATTACGATCTCATCAGGGGATTAATGCGGTACAGCTAGAGCCCTCATATTTCCCTCAGCTACAGAGAGCTCCAGCTCAGAGCACACGAGATTTCAGGGGCACAGTGAGGTCCAAGCCATGATAGAGCCTGAGTTTTACTCTCCGTTGTCACATGTGCATCCATGTGGGGAGGGAGAGAGAGAGAGAGAGAGACAGAGACAGAGACAGAGAGAGACACAGACAGAGAGACAGAGAGAGTGAGAGAGACAGAAAGACAGAGACAGACAGAGAGAGTGAGATAGACAGATAGAGGCAGAAAGAGAGACAGATATAGAGAGGCAGAGTGACAGACAGACAGAGAGAGAGGCAGAGAGAGAGACAGACAGAGTCAAAGAGAGACAGAGGGAGATAGAGACAGAGTCAGACAGAGAGAGAGACAGACATAGGCAGAGAGACAGACATAGAGAGGCAGAGAGAGAGAGAGAGGGAGAGAGACATAGAGAGACAGAGACAGAGAGAGACAGAGAAAGAGAGGGAGAGAGAGAGGCAGAGACACTGCTATAACCACCACAAACAATAAGAAAAGTCACTGTCATACCAGCCAGGATGGGCTGCCACCATATTGCCATTTTCCCATTAAGCTACACAGCCTCAGGCAGCAGAGCAACTCAGATATGGGAGCCACGTCCCCAGTGGTTCATGGATGCACCGCAGACTGCAGCTCCACTGCCCCCCAGCACGAGCCCAAGCTTCAGACCCCACTCCAGGCAGTCTTGGCAGTGGCTAAGGGAGTGAAACACACTCGCCTGTGTTGGTCCTTGTGACAGCACCAGGGCCTGAAAGGGGTCAGGGAACCTGCACTTCTGTACTGGACTCCACACTTCCAGGCATAGCTCAATGTGCAGGAGCTGGAGGGTCAGCAACCTCCAGGGGCAGGAGCTGCAGCACCCTCTTGCCAATGAAGATGGTCTTGCGTGGGTAGAGCTTGGTGCAAGACAGACACTTCGGTCACATTGCTCACAGCTGTTGCCTCCCCTGGCTCTTCACAAACGGTTGCACCCACCTGGGATTTGCACAGCATCCCCCAGGGAGAACTTTCTCTGAAAGTCTGAAATGAAAGCTCAGTTGGTCTTGCTTCATTTATTAAGATCATTCAGTTCAGCTTCTCCAAGTGAGGGGCCCGCCTCAGCTCCTGGGCTGTCGCTGCTCTGGATCCCTGGTGAGGGCAGGGGAGAGGAGGAGGGAGGTGAGATAGAGGGGCAGCTCTGGGTCCAGCATCTGCCCAAGTGCATTGTGTCCCCGTAGGAGAGGTGCAGGTCTTGTCCCCCAGGTTGAGGCTCGAGGATCAGAGAGAGAAGGAAGTTCAGAAGGAGCAGGGACGCACATGCTCTTCTGGGGATGGCACTGATGCAGGGCGAGGATGGGAAGACTGCTAGGGGCCCAGAAGGGTTTGCTCACTTCCTGCAGCCACGCAGGGTGCCAGAAGCAAGAGGCTCAGTGAGGCGATCAAGTGCCCCGTGAGCAGCCAGCCCGGGTTGACAATGGACTGGCAGCTCATCCGGTCACCCCTGTCTGCCCACAGTTGTCATGGAAATGTTGCAGAAGAATCACAAAATTTATGCCGAGTGAAACCACAGAATTAAATAGTTGTTGAAAACTTGAAATATGGAGTATGTTTCTTATTGGATTATGTTTGTTAATATTCAGAAATTTGCATTTTCCACTTGCCCAAGTTCTAAAACCTACTTTACCATTTATTCTTTTACCAGCACCTTTGAGAGGACCCAGCCTGTCTTCAGAAGGAACATGCTGTGAGCTACTGGTGATAGCCATTCCCATTTGAATCCTCGGATGGACTTCTATAAATCCCATAGGTAGAAGACCCCATTGCCAAGACTGTTTGATTTACCATAATGACTGTTTGCTGCATGAAAGGGTACTGTTTGCAATTTTAAAACTGGGTTTTGAAATTTTGAAGGACAAAGTGAAATACGGACAGCATAGAGTTTACCTAAAGCGTCTGCTGATACCTGTGACAAGATTAAGGCTTAGGGTGCTTTGGGGCTGGGATGCAACATATACGAGATGCTTAGCGCTCAAGGGGCTGCAGTCTTGGTACAAAGTCATGAAAAATGGGTGATTCCATCGAACTGAAGTGGGATGGACATGAGACTCAGGTAAGAATCGCATTGCATGTTGCAAAGAAACCTTAATATTTGGTGAGTTAAAGATGCGGAGATTCCCCTGTGTCTGACAGAACAGCCCAGGAGGATTCAGGAGTCTGAGGTACGGCAAGGGGCCCTTCCCTGCGAGGTCACTGGGTGAGGAGGTGGTTCTGTCACCTACTGCCCCTAACTTCCCTCTCTCCTCCTCCATTGCTGCTCAGTTGCATCCACTCCTCAGCCTACACAAGGGATCTAAGTGTGGAAAGGACAAGAGAGACAGAGAGAGAGATGCTCTCTTCTCTTCTTATAAGCAGTGAAAGTCAGGCTTTCCCTCAGTTATGCTCCCCCTGATGACTTGAGAAGTTCTCCTCTAGAGGATCTATTGATGGACTCGGCCACTTAGATGAGATTTGTTTGTGTTAAACAGAAAGGAGTTTGAGAGGAGGCCTGGGGAAAAATCGTGAGCACAGTGCACACGAAGACCAGCCTGAGTGAAGGCACTATTAGTTATTTGACACTTGCTATTACAAAGCTGGCTGTGACTAAAAATCCTGGAAAAGAGCGCTGTTTCCCTTCAGCCTTTCAGTCTTTCCACTTGGCTTGAGCCCTGTTCACTGGACGTGCTTTATGACCAACACGTTCATTTCCACTGTACCAGTTGTTTTCCTCGTGTTTCCATCCACGGTCACACTACGAAATTGGCTTCTGAGGTATAATTCAAGTTTGTAGCATCTTATTTGCTGTGAGAGATAGAAATGTTACTCTTGTTCAGTTTCTTCTACCTCAGTTTTGTGCTTTTCTTGGTCTACATCTACATACATGTTATAAACTTCCCAACAGAATTTCTGCCTAATATAATTTTATATGTATAAAAAACTGAGATAAAGGAATAAGCATATGATTATGTAATTCATCTAATTTTGTCAGCATTCTAGTGCATCACTTATGGTTCTTCTTATTTATGAAACAGAGCAGTGTTACCGTCTTCTCCTCACTTCAGTACAGCTCTGTCCGTGCTGTGTAACTGCTTCACTTTTCCATGTTACGGGGCCAGTGGGGCCAGCTATGCACTGCTCGTCCTTCTCCTGTGGAGGACGAGCCAGCAGGCCCAGACCTCCAAAGCTGACCTCCTCCCCAGGGGTGCAGGCCCAGAGCTCTCGTGGGATTTGCATTCCACCGCCTGCAGCAGACGTACATCCGTTAGAACCCCGATTCCTGCTCATGTCCTGCTCTGTCATCACTATGATGTCATCCCTGTAGGGCTTCACCCGCGAAGATCCGTCTTCTTGTTGCCTTTTCTCTTCTATTTTATTCTTTTCCAAACCATCTTACCTAGGTTTGTGGGTCTGATTTCTTTAACTAAACATGATGTTTACAAGTTGCATGTTTTTTAGAGCTCCTCCAAAGGAGGAATGACAATGTTTCCCAATTTATTTTTATTTCCCTTTTATTAAGGAATATGTCATGTAGAGTAAAAAGTGAATGAAGAATAAAATTTGTTTTGAATTAGCAACTCTGATAGCAGCACCCCACTGATATATAAAAAGTAAATTATAATATACTATTATTTTTAACTATAGTCAAATATCTTAAATACGACTGTATAAAATGTACTATAAGCATCATATTAAAAGATTTTACCGTGAAGCTGTTACACTATTCCATCAACCTTAACTCCTCTGTTACTATGGACACACACCGTTCAGCAATGCTTCCTTCCATCAGGGGCAGACGGGGTGTGCAGCGACGGCTACGCAGATGGATTTGCCTGGTGAAGTCTCAGGCGTCTCAGTGTGTGTCAGTCTTCTGTGGTGTTTGTGATATGACAAAAGGGCCCAATGTTGGATTTATATGAACATGTGTCATTGCTAAAGGACACAGGACTGTCATTTAAAGAGTACAAATCAGCGTGGCAAGGGGCATGGACCTGAACGGAGGCGGGAAGACCCCACGTGTGAGCCCAGCCCGGCCAACTTGTAGACCCCCGGTCTCAGAAGTGAAGGGAAGATCAGCGCTCGAGGTCGTAGCTCAGGGCAGAGGCTTTGGGTCCACCCCGCTGCTTCCGCTGTCATGGGCAGTCAGGAGCAGAGCGCAACTACAGAGCCCTCGGCGCTGAGATCGGATCCCTCATTGCTGTCCGTGAGGCCGGCGCAGAGGAGACAGCGGCTGTGAGCACTTGTGTGTGTGTGGGAGAGACCGGGGACACCCAGGCTCTGCACTTCCTGCACCTGGATGGAGACCACGGTGACCCTTGTGCTCCTGACCCCCAGCTGTGACTCGTCCACACCGTAGAGACGCAGTGCTCGCTCCTTCCTTCATTGGGAAGAGCCTGCTAGTGTGTACCCGTCTCGAGACACATTTTCTCAGCCCTGCACAGGATGCGCGCGTCACCCGAGGGGCAGATCGGGTTGTAGCCAGTCTCCAGGGATCACTAGGTCACTCAGAGTCTCGCGTGATTGCTTGCTGCTGTGCACACTGGAGCCTCCTGGAAAAACGAGGAAAGGTGTGAAATTATTCCTGAGTGAAAGCAGCAAGCCATCAAAATGGATAGCGGCGCAGGAATAATAATGCACAGGGTCACGCTGGCCCCTGGACTTTTCACCCAGACACAGGCACGGCCGGGCTCTATCACCCTGGTGCACGTGCGCCCTCTCCTGGTCGTGTGCGGAGAGACACCCTGAAGAGTTTTCCTATCCGGTAACCACACCATTTTATGGACTTCTTTTTTTTACATATTTTAAACTTTTTTGTTGTTCTTGTTGTTATTTGCTTCTTCGTTGGACTTCAGAAAACATAACTTGTTTTCAGAAACTAGAAATGAATTTTAAGGCATTACATAGTGATATATAGTATTCAGTTATATATTAATATCTGAAAGATATTCGTATTTTGAAAAAGTGTTTAATTAAATCAAGCATCTTGGGGCAACCCGCTCGGGTCCCCCTCTGTCCCTCTCCAACAGAAGCTTTCCTTTCCAATATAGTTTTATCCTTAACCTCCGTTTGTTGTTTCATTCTTTAGAGAACAGGAACTCATCCAGGTCAGATCGAGAGCTTTACTTCCCTGTATCATTTGGAGGTCATCCACAGAGATCATTGGACGGAGGTATGAGTTTGCTTTTCTTTTGTAAATTCTGGATTGGGACTTGCTTAGGTAACACATTTTTATGTTTCAAATATTTATATGTCTTTGCCCATTGCTTATAATGTTCAACTTTACCTGAGCAATGGTGCTTGCAATCCCATTGGTTGACCATAGTTTTGTCCCATCCCACATCCACCTAAGCGAGACCCCTTTTCTCCACCTTAGCCCCTTAGTGGTTTTACACTATTAAAGTCCCTAGAAGAGACAGCTTCCCCCTGCAACCCGCTGGGGTCTCCCTTCTGTCCCTCTCTGACAGAAGCTTTTCTTTCCAATAAAATTTTACCCTCAAAAAAAAAAAAAAAAAAAAAAAAAAAAGATCCAGCATCATTATACCCACCACTGAGAGTCAGATTCGCTTTCTCTCGTCTGCACTGTGTAGTTTCTGACTTCTCCACGGAGTTCACACTATTGTAAGTTATAGCAGTTGTAGCCATGGGTTGATCCCCAGTGGCAGAGATTATGAGAGGGAGGTAAGGGTGACCGCCACAGGGCCAGGGGTGGCGCTGACCTCTCTGGTCTCTAAATGTCACCAGAGCCAAGCAAGGGAGGAAGGACTCACCTGCTGGTTTACTGCAGCTGAGTTCCTCTGCCTGAGGCTGGTAGTTTGGGGCTACCTGACTGGACCCAGGTGTGCTGTCTGTCTGTCTGTCTGTCTTGTGCAGAGAGCTGTGGACGTGGGCTGTTTGTGTCCGCTGAGCTGAAGTCAGAGCTTCCAGGGCTGGAGGGTGTGGCGCTGCGTGTGGAGCGCAAGGGACCTGCGGGCGGATCACAGACACAGCCCTACCGCCAGGGGGCAGCAGCGCGGCGCTCTTGGTGATGCTCTGAGCTCCCCCAGCCGGGGTCTGGGCCAGGCTGAGGTGCCAGGGCGGGCGCTCAGAGGAGGGCAGGATGTGGAAGACGGGATCCATGTGTCCTGGTGATGCGACACAGAGGCGCTGAGGGGGCTTTCAGGGAGGGGAGCCGCCAAGGAAGCAGGGGTTAGGGGTTTTCGCCACCCAAATTCATTTTATCTTTTGGTGTACAATGCTGGTGAATTATGTAACTTGCAAGTAACTATTCTTCATGGTAAGACAAACCCGCTTTGGGCTGTTTGTGAAACAATTGGACTCACAGTTTCAGGCGGGCACAGACCATGTAGAAATAAACTTGATATCAGGAATAAACAAATACAAAGGCTAATCAGGACACAGAAGCCAAGTCTGGATAATTCCTACAGTGTTGTTGCGTATTGTATAGACTGTCTCAATATTCGAAGGCAAAAGTAAACATTACCATTCAGAAAGGTGTACCCAGCGGGATACAAAGCATTGAGACCAAAGCAAGCCCCAAATGCCACACGGCAAACTGCAGACAAACTTTCCGCCAAGCCAAAACACAAGTCATCTGGAGTTTAACACTGTTACAGTCCTTCTTCCCAGAAGAAACCTCTCCACCCTGGTCTTACAGGCAGGATTTCTATCAGCACTCTGGTCGTCTGAGCTCTGAGAAGAATTTCCTGTAAGAACAATCAGAGGCATTCCAGCTCTTTGCTAGTAGGTGGCATCTCCAAACCTTTGCTATCTCTCCCCATAAGCCACTCCCAAAAGCTCATATGCACATTGACAGGTATCCCACTTCCCCGGTACCAAATTCTGTCTCAGTTACTTTTCACTCATTGCTGGGACAAAATGCCTGATGCCCCAAATTAGGAAAGGAAAGGTTTATTTAGGAGGTTTTAGTTGATATTTCATTGGCTCCAAGATGGACTGGCCCCTGTGCAGGGCAGCAGGTCACAGCAGTAGAAAACAACGAAGAGCACGGGAAGACTCAGCGGGGGCATCTAGCGAGCCTCTCTCCCTCCCATGCTGACTGCAGACTGGAGCTCCTCCCAGGAAGTGGCCCTCAAAATCCTTCCTCAACCTCCTTTTATATCCTTTTTGTGCTGAGTCACTCTAGGGTGGGCTCTCCATGTTCTAGGGAGGGGCCTCACGTACCCTAGGGGATGGGATTGCTGACAGGATTTTGTTAAGTTTTTACTTCTCAAGTTGACAGGATGTATGCACGAATGCAATGATGTGCACAGAAGCCAATTCACTCTTTGAAAATTGAAAGCCTGGATGTGAGGTCAACAAACAAGTATGGAGGGAGGATCAGGGAGCCTGGATCTGGTGATGAGAAGCTGATGGGCTGGGAGGGGAGAGGCCGCCAGTGATGTGTGAGAAGAGGGAGCTGTGGAAGCCGTCGCTGAAGCCCTGCTTCATTATCTCATTTGTTCAAAGATTATGCTTCTTTTTCCAGAGGAGATGTCAATTTCTGAGTGAGGGATTCGTAGCTTGTCCTATTAAAATGGCACTGACCAAAGGAGGTGGCCTCTCCTAGGCGTGTCCCGTCCTCAAAAACCCGTTTCAGGTTGTCCTTGATCACATTCTGGTGCTGTTTCCTAGTAACTAACCTCAATACTCTGATGTTTTAGGGACCTATTGGCAGACGATAGGTAATGTCACAGTTTGTCTTCCTGCCCTGCGTGGTCTCTTCCCTCAGATGTTTCCTGGTCCTCCGCCTGCACTGGGACCCCAGCCTTCATGAGGCTTTATGCTGCCCCTAGTGGTGATACGGCATCTTCATATTGTCAGCTCACAGCAGCAAGCTCTCCTTTGGTGTTGAAACAAGTGGCAGGATTCCTGGTTATGCAGAAGCATAAACATTAACCATATACAGTGGATATTAGACTTGCTCACGGCAAAGCACGATGTTTCAGTATCTCTTCTCGGTGGCACTCTAGAGTCTTCTTCAGATGAAAGAAAAGTAGCGCCTGACAAAATGCTGTTCCCATGAGGAAAAAAAAAAATACAGTGAAGTAAAAGACTCCAGATTCTGGGGTCTTCATCCACCACAAGAATCCAAGGAACTGATGTCTCCTATTGAGTGGACAATTCTGAGAAGTTATGGACAGTTTTATGAAACATTATTCATGTATTCTACATGCCTGCCAAAACTAGCCTCATGGGGACGGTGCCAGGGCTGGTACTAATCAAAAAGCACTGAGGGCTTCAGAACAAGAGGCTTGAAGTCCCCTCTCTACACTGCTACCAGCAGTAGAAGAAAATCAAAGGACATAGCAAAAGCTGAGAAGCTATGGAGAGAGCCTAAAGTAAAATGGACATCTGAAGGAACTTATTTTTTTTCCAGCATTCAGAATTGTAGAAAACAAATTACCACTGGTTCACACCGCCCATTTCAGGGTATTTAGGTCTCTGATGGCAACAATGTGTGGACAGAGCAGTGCCCCGTCCTCCATCCTCCATACAGAATCTGGTAGATGAGGCGCCTGGCGGATGTGCAGACTGGGCTGCGCTCTGACCTTGTCCTGATTCTCTGGGCCACTGTGGAGGGGGCCAGAGCCAGGTCTGTCATCAGTGGCTCAGCCTTGAACACACCATGGATAAAGCTGTACTCTGTTTTGTGTCTGATCAGACCTCTGCACTTATTTGGTCTTAGCATCTGAAGGTGCTCATGATTCCTGCCCCTGTATATACAGGAGAAACCCTGTGTGCATCTCTTTGCAGGCTCCATCTCTGACTCTGCACAGAAGGTCATGTCCTCTATATTATCAAAGTATCAGCAGCATCCACAGCTCAGCCTGTGGCCTTAGCCCAGCTCTGAGGTTCCTCCTCACCTGCTGCAAATGAAGATAGCCTGAATCAGGGAGCTGGGCTGGATCCCAGGGCACACTGGACATCAGCACGCAGGGGCAAGTGCCCAGCCTCGCATCCCCACTCAGATGCACATTCTTCTCCTGCCCTGTGAGGGCTGAGGCCCAGGTCTCTGGAGGTTTCAGAGAAGCAGGCTGGGCACAGCTGTGAGATCATAACCGCTCTCTCAGGATCCCCTGAGTCCCCCTTACAGGACTCCTGCAGAGCCTTCTCCTGCAACTCTGAATGGAGCCCTTAGTGTGTCTGTGCGCTCCTGCTCTGAATTCATCACGTAGACTTTCCAGTCCTTCAGCTCGGGCTGTCTTCAGAGTTATTCCTGAGTTGTCTCACTCATTCTGCCCTCTTAATCCAGTCTTTCTTTTAATCTTTGTCTACTTATTATAGGATCATTATGGGTGAGTTCTGCTTAGTGAACCCCAGAAAGAAAAACAGCTTGTTTTCAGAATTTTGCATACGGGACACCTGTGAACACAGTCCCCGTAGACATGTGCTGAGCAGAGCCACCCACATGGCTGCCAGGACATACAGTACGGGACCTCAACAAAATGTGAGCTAATTGTTCTGCATCCTCTTGGGCACAGAGTATAATGCATCACTCTTGCATTAAGGTTAACTATCTGACACTTTCAACTTAAAAAATTAGAGTGTCATTGGACTCTCAGTTTTCAGTAGGTGCAGTGAGTGGATTCTGACCAACAAAGTGGAAAAGATGGAAAAAGCCTGTGTGACAAAAGCTGCTCATCCTGCAGAAGCCAGGAAATTAAGGTACAGAGGGAGAGCCGAGGGGAGCCACATCCGCCCTTCCAGAGTGACCTGCGTCTGCTGTCTGTGTCCCCTTCTGACACAGGTGACACTTGAGGGATGTTTATAGCTAAACTAACATAGGTAAAGACACCATCTCAGGGGCTCTGCTTGTAAACTGAATGGCACACAATAGCATGAAAAGTTTAAAAGGCTACAAAGTTAGAATGACTTCTTCATCTGTATATTGAAATGCTTATAATAACTAAAATAGCAGTGCATTCTAACTGGGCAAGTGAGCTCATATAGCTTGTATAAAAATGTCAGCCACCTTTTATGTACCTGTTGATCAAAAATTATAATTATGCTGAAATGCAAGAGATCAATAGTCAAAATAATCCCGAGAAAGAAAATAACGTTATGGACCTCACATTTTTTAAATACAAATTTTTACTTTCTATCTTCTTTTTCTGATATTGCTGGGACATGAAAGGACAGGCTTTGAATTGCACACATCACATGATCAGGACCTTCCCTGCATTGCCCAGGCCATAGAGTTGTTCTGGGTTCGTTTCTCCTGACGGCGGGCTGTCCATTGTCTACAAGCACGAGCTACATGTTTTCTTCTTAAGCTTTCACACAGTGAGCATCGGGGTTTTATGTCCCAGGGAAAGGTGGATTCCAGGAATTGCATCTAATGTTCTGCCATGTGCCTCGTGCTGGCAGTGGACACTAGACAGTCAGTCAGTGGAACAGGGCGACTTTGATCAGGAGTCCCTCTACCCTGCAGGCCCGTGCCATTGAGCGCTGCTTTTGTCTCAAATTTTGCTGGGAGAAAAATGAGCAGAGTCCTCAGTAGCTTTCAGTGTACACCTAAACACTCACACACGTATTGTCACGACGTGTGAGAGTGGCCAGCCAGTGTCATGTGTCCTGGATCTAAACTTCTTCTGTAGAGCCTTCTCCCCATCAATGAAGGCTACTTTACATGAAACTCTAATTGGGTTTCTCTAAGCCATGTGGGATGTAGCTTTGCTCATGGGGGAGTTCCCTTTGTCTCTGTTGTCCCTCATTTTCTACATTGTCTCATAACATGGCAACTCCCACCCAATTTGCATATTGTCCTGGAGATCAAAACTTCTTTGCAAATGTGTGATAAAAGCTAGCTCTAACTTTCCGTTGGCTAATCTGGACTCCTCAGCTGAGCTTCTCAAAATGAAGATTCCTGCTCAGCTCCTGGGGCTGCTGGTGCTCTGGATCCCTGGTAAGATCCGAGAGAGATTGTGGGCACATCTGTAGGCGATGGCTGGCTTGTCAGGCTACTCTGAACAGGGGTTAGAGGCCTGTGTTCTTTGCCTGAGGGAAAGGATGTTCAACCCTGTGAGAATTAGGGACTGTATTCAAATGGCCAGAGCTCTAATTAACATCTTGATTAACAGAGAGGTAACTGGATGTTGTAAATATATGAATAATTTTTGAAAGTTGATACCATGAGTAAAAATGATTATCTTTAAGCAAATATAAAAGGAAAGTCATGAATGCTGTCACTATGTTTGGAAATGACCTTGCTTGCATCTCTCTGTCCTTACAGGCAGCAGCAGTGCTACAGTGTTGACCCAGACCCCGCCCTCCCTGCCTGTCAGCCCTGGAGCGCTGGCCTCCATCTCCTGCAGGTCCAGTCAGAGTCTCGTGCACAGCGATGGAAACACCTATCTGCACTGGTACCTGCAGAAGCCAGGCCCCACAGCTTCTCATCTACAAGGTCTCTAATAGGAACACTGGTGTCCCAGACAGGTTCAGTGGCAGTGGGTCTGGGACAGATTTCACCCTCACAATCAGCAGGGTGGAGGCTGAGGACGCTGGGGTGTATTACTGTGGGCAAAGTACCAAAGTTCCTTCCACAGTGATACAGCCTCGAACACAAACCTCCCTGGCTGGGTCCCAGCTGTCCTTATGTCTGCTCTGTGACACAGCACAGACACCCTCCCCTGTGTGAGAGGCCGGTGCTCAGGACCCCAAGGGACTCTCTGCCCTGTGGGCTGGCCTTGAGCTCTGCCTGTGCATTGGAGCCCTGATGTCCTGCAGGAGCCAGAAATCAAAGAGAAAGATTTTTACACAACACAGTGAGTCTGTAACATGGATGCAAGACTTTTGCTGTCATTCAGTAAAAAATATGTGCTTTTCACCTCTTCTGATGAAAATACGACTCTAATACTTGCACTTCATGTTTGCACGTCGTCCCTCAGCTAATAATGGGCCATGGCAGTTCTCTTATCTTGGTGCATTTCGCTGTAAGAATGTGGAGTAGAGCACTGTGGGAGCCCGCCGCTGGTGGGGGATACAAATCATCCTGGAAATGACTGTTTGTTCAAAGACCAAGGATTCTAGTCAAGTGTGACTGAGCGTGCAGTGGGCTACTTAGCTTTTACAGTTGGCTGATGTTGTAGCTACAGAAATAGAGGAATTATCTGTGTTGCAACCCATTCTTTTGGCCCATTCATTATGTCTAAAAACTGTAGTACGTTTTCTAGTCATGTCCTCTAGCCATTCCCTCTCATAGCTCATCATTACATGTGGTGTTTCTGGCCACTGTACCTTCTATTTTATTTTTAGATGCATGTTTTCTTCTTGTGACATCTGCATTTGGTGTATTTTTGTGCTGATTCCTATAAAGTATATTTGAAAGACAAAAAAACAAGAGTATCATCTTACTTATGTTTCATAATGACCATAGTAGTCCACTTTCTATGTGTTTTATCCTAATGTGTTATCCTAATTTTCATATTACCACTTTCAAATCTTGAATGTCAGGTATATAAACTAAATTTATGTATTTAATTATTTTTGTGCAGGGTCTCACTATGCAGCTTGAACTCCCATAGAGATCTACTGCTTTCAGCCTCCCCAGGACTGGGATTACAGGGGCAGCCCACCAAGCGGCTGGGGCAGGGCCAGTTCAGTATGTGGTGCCAAGGATGGAATCCGGGACCCTGAGCTGCCTAAGCAGGTGCTGAGCCTGCGGAGCTATCTCGCCATCCCTCAAGAAATAAATTTATATAATGAAAGTCATTTTACTTTTTAATATTTTTTTTTATGGAACCAGGAATTGAACTCAGGCCCATGCACTTGCCAGGCAAGCGCTTATTTAGTGAGCTATCTTGTTGTCCACAAGAAAGTCAGTTTAGAGAGGTCTATGTCACTTCATTGGGAAACCATGAATTCACTTTATTCAAAAACAAGTAAATAGTGAAAAATATGGGAAAAACTGGTAGAGACTCCTCCTTCCACCCATGCCCCTGCCAGGTGCAGTAGAATTAGCATATTTCTCACACATATACCGTTGAGCTCACATAATACACCATGAATGTGGAAAACTGAGGCCCACCTCAGGTGACCACCACGCAGAAAGTCACATCAAGGATGGAGAGTCCCAGGCTGAGCAGTGTGGCCTCCTCCTGCTCTAGAGATTGGGTGGGACAAACAGGTGCTCTTTCCGGGCACATTGAACAGTCTTTAGAATTTCCAATGAAATGCTGTGTTTTAAAAATTTCTCTGATCTGTTTATAATGATACTCTTGATCTTTGGTTATCATTTTCCTGAATAAACAGACCACAGCAAAATGAGACCTCATCTCCATCATTCCTTTCCATGGTGACTGGGGTCAAAATCATTGAATCTACAAGTCTGCACACACACTGCTGGTGACCCGCAGTGGTGCAAGCAGAGCCCAGGGGACCTCCGCTCTTTCTCACTGAAGCGTGGGATTTCTGGACCCTGCAACAGGTCACTGGCTATGCATGTGGAGCAGACGCCCCTCAGGCCATGACTGACATGGAATCTGTGCACACTGCTCAGCACCTCTGCCTCAAAGTACAGGTTTCTCTCTCCCATTCTCAGAACTGCAAATGCTCTCCCAGGAGCGCCTCACTGCCATCAGGAATGCTCAGTCCTGAGCCAGGAGCCTGCTGTGGTCATGAGCTCCAATACAGAGCACTTCCGTCTTCTTCCGTGTCCACGCTCTCTGCAGCCCCGCTTGGCCATGATGTGTCTGACGCAGGCGGTGGGGCAGAGCCTTGGGCATGCTGCCCACTGTACCGTGTTCCTGCTCCAGAGCACAGAGCAGCTCGCGTGGCCACATCCTGATCATTGGCAGCCTTGCTCACTTCTAGAACCAAGAAAACTGAAGCCCAAATCCAGATGGTGTGAAATCAGGTTGCAAGTGACAGCGCTGCAAGTCGTCTTCCCCACTGTCTAATCACCATCGCAGACTCTAGTCCAGTGATATCGGAAACAGTAAGTGACAGATGAGAGAACAAACCCAAGGTCTCAGGTCACAGACAAGATGGAATTACGTCATTTGCCGTGAAGTCACACGAGCGGCCTCTGGTCCTATTACCCGAGGAGTCTTCATTCTCATCAGAGCGTTCATGAGCCTACTTTTTTCACTGTCTGGCTTCCCTCAGGCTTCTGGTCTGCTGAGCTCCAATAAGGAAAAGCGTGCTGAAGCATCTATGAGAATGTAATGCGACATGGCAAAATTAAGTCATGTTCTCGTTGTTTGAGTTTTGAAACCTTCCTAACAAACGCACACCATTATAATTATTTAGACAAAATTTGTCTTCCTGCCCAAATTTGTTGAGCAGAACCGCTGCGCATCTCCTAGCACCTGCAGCTTTGCATCTCCCGTCTCACTGAAAGAGATCAGGTTTTCTGTGCAGTGCCCGGCTACTCCCAGGTCCCTAAAGACAGGACGTGGTCTTGATCTTGCTGCCGCTGGGACTTTTGTATAAAATGGCACAGTGGTGACTCAAGAGATGCTGGCGTTAACTGCCACATTCAATATATCGAAGTTTGAAATCAAGCATTATTCGATCAATTGAGTTTGCATATATTAAAAATGTTCCTCTTTCTTGTGTTATTGCAAAATACCTAACTGACAATTATTAAATTAGTGGGATTGTTTAACACACAGTTTTTTTGGTGGAAATCCAGGGTGATGCAATGCTATCTCTTTGTCCTTAGGCAAGGAAAGCCTCTGTCTGTGTCAAAATGAGTTTTTACATAGACAGGAGCCAGCCGCATGCTGCAGAAGACAAGCCCAAGCTGCTTCCTCATTAAGTAGCAGCCCGTTCTCACCAGCACTTGCTCCCCATCATGGCCTGTACAAGCGATTGCAGCCTTTCTTGTTTAGATCTGATTAGTAGCCTTCTTGAACCTCTGGCTCTATATTCTTTTTTTTTTTTTTTTTTTTTTTTTTTTTTTTTTTTGACAGGGTCTCACTATGCAGTTCAGGCTGGCCTTAAGCTCACTTTGTAGCTCAGGCTGGTCTCGAACTCACAACAATCCTCCTGCCTCAGCCTCCCGAGTGCTGGGATTACAGGCATGCGCCACCACGCCCGGCAAGAGATAGCTCAGTGGAATAAGTACTTGCCTGGCTCTATATTCTTTATGCTGATAAAATCAGCACAACATGGATGTTGTCAGGCTCTGCTACCAGTTGGCTTCCTACCCAGGATTTTCCTCTTTCTTTCTTTCTTTCTTTCTTTCTTTCTTTCTTTCTTTCTTTCTTTCTTTCTTTCTTTCTTTCTTT